>MNPL01025659.1:1136-13097 GCA_002081605.1 Tropilaelaps mercedesae
AGGCGCGGGATTGACGTAATGAAATGATTGGACGTTTTTAGCGTTTAAGCCCCCCCCGGGGTGCAAACCCCCCACTATAGCATTCCTTCTCGCCCGAATAAGCCCCTCTCATGTCTTCATTCTTCGTCGGCTTTTTCTTGCCCCTAGCAAATCATGGGAATGCCTGGGGCGGCGGCGGCGTTTTTGAGTCGTAAATGGCCGACGTCCGCCGCCACGTGGCCTTACGTAATCACCCTGATTACGACGAGTGGAACCTGTCGAAATTGGGAAGATCACACGCTACGACGCCACGACTACGACGCCACGACTACGACGCCGCGACTACGACGCCACGACTACGACGCCACGACTACGACGCCACGACTACGTCGTATATGAGTGTACTATTTTACTGTATACGTACGTAGCTTTAATAACGCTGGACATGGCGGGCGGAGGCGGTACGCGAGTGGCGGCGAGGTTTGGCCACGACCGTAGGGCGACGAGCGGTCGCGCGGCAAAGCAGCGCCGTGTTCACAGTTTATTACGACAGTCATCTGTTAGATCGACCATCGTCGATATCATAAATACACAGACGAATAAATAATAATTAGGGTGAATGCGGCCATGCGAGAGAGCGCGATAAAGCGAAAATGAGGAAAGGACACTAATTACGATAGAGTGACATCAATAGCAAAAAGGTTAACGACAGTTATAGTGATGAAGACGACGACGACGAAGACACAGGTCTACGAAGACGTTAATGCTGAGCAGCTGCCCCCCCCAGCTCGGGCTGAAGCGCGAGCTAAATCAAAACGGTATTTAGCTACGACATTGTCGTCGATGCTCGGGGCGGCGCTAAATGTACAATGTCACCGCTGACATTTTCCCCTGTCGCTTTTTGTTTAGTGGCAGCTGTCGCCGTCGTTGTCGCCTGGTCTTGTTGTTATTATTGTTGCTGCTGTTCTGTTGCTTTTGCTGCTGTTGTTGTTGTTGTTGTGATCTCTTTCTGTTGTTCGTGTTGCTGTCATCGGCGACTGTTGTTGCCGGCGGCTGCGATGGCGGTCTTGTTGCTGTCATCTCTCCACCTGCCTGCCAGCTACAAGCAACAAATTTTCCTCATCATCTATCCATCCATCAGTCGTCTACGTGTGTCGAAAATTTGACGCTCGATCTCTTCTCGTCGATATATACGCGCACGCGGCCCCCTGTCGGCCGTCCAACAAGCCGGCCCCCTAGCGACGAACAACAACAAACAGTGACGAGATATACGAATGCATTTTGCCGCTTGTGCAAGCTAGGCTAGTGAAATTAGTGCGTATATCTTTTTTTGTCGGCTGGCGCGCGTTCCGCTTGGGGAGAATAGGACATGGGACGACGACGACGAGATAGAGAAAAGGTTGCAGCGGCGTGGCGGGGCCGGTTGACGCAGCATCGAAGGGCAAATTTCTGCGAGCGAAACGCCGGCTAAAAAGATGGTCAAAATTGAAGCCGAGTTTCGTCGAAGGCAGCGACAAATGACGACGCGTATCTGGAAGGCGATGGCAGGGCAAGGCTGCAAGGCGGCTCAGTCGATGCGGCCCTGTCATATTGGTCATCGGAGGACAGGGATACGGACGCTAGCAGAGTTTCGCCGCTGGAACGCAATTCTTACACGGTTCCACCGCCATCTCATTCTAGTTTGTCTACTAAATGAGCAAAAGGGACTACGCTGAACGGAACGAATCCGCAATGTACACGGAACGTGGAGTCTGAAAAGATCTGGGAGCGCCCTCACAGGGTCAAACGGACCTAGCGGTGAGATACGGCCGTTTGTGAAATATCTATTTAGTATGTGTTTCTTCTGTGCTTGCGTTGTCTGGCTATATAAAATAGTCGAATGAGCTCCAGAAATAACCGTAGCTAGGCCATATCTCGCTTGAGTTCCTATGTTCTAGCGTACCGCCCAGACAGATATATAAACCAAGCTAGGTTAACGATAAGACCAAGCGTATCGTCCAATTATGCTCATAATGGTGACATTACAGCGTATAAAAATAGCAATTTGTTTATAACGTGTTCCATTGTTGAATATAGATGTAGATTGTACGTTGTATAAGAAATTCGCTCCATAAAGTAAACGCCTGGATCTCTGCGTAATGATTAGGCGACAGTAAACCAAAACTAGGCAAAATCGCCCTGACACAGATGCACATACGAAAGGCCACGGCAAACGTTAAATGTGATTGGGCATTTAGAAGTTCCAAATCAAAAACTTCCTAGTATATTGACGTCTGAAAAGAATATATATATATATATACATTCACCAGCGTAATCATATACGTGTATAACAGCAAGATAACGAGCAAAATAACGAACGAACTTAAATCGTAGCCACCAGCCAAGTAATCAAACGATATGGCACACGTGCTAACTGCGTCGTCGCTTCTCGGACCTTTTTTCACAGTTAAATTTTACCACAACACTAAGAGATTGCTTTATTTTTGTTTTCGTTGCGAATAGATTCACCTAGTAGTCACTACGTGACGGGTTATGTAACTGGTGACGAGTCAAGGATGAGCCCTTTACAACGTATGACCAATTCTGCGAAGTGATCTAGCTACGAGTTTTGTCGTGGTGAAGAAAAACTGAGCCCTGTGCTCTGTAGAGAAAAGTCAGCTGCCCCTTGCGCATTTAACTTTAGTGGTTCAATCAGTCGCGCCATTCATGGTAGCCATTTCCAAAAGTGGTGAAAGTGCAGTGGCAAACCTGGCGATGGCGCAGGACGTGTTGCGCACTTTTTCTCAGCTCGTCTATCTCCCGGCGTCGTGATGGAATACCCAGTTCGATGTCACAGTGGCCTCCTCAACAATGAACGAAACCCGGGTTGGTCTGAGTGACGGTCTCTGAATGCCTTGCGCAAGTTCTCAGAAATGAGGGGAGAAGCTTTACATGCAATCGGGTAAACTCGCGATAAATCGTATCAGCTATTGTTTCTCTTCGGCTTTGAATTTCTTCAGAAACTCAAAAGACAGCCTTGGTCCCGCTCGGCGGGGACTCCATTCAGGAACGCAGAATGCTATCCCTGCCAATGCGTCTCAACGTGCGAAATGCGTTTTTATTTGAAAGACATGTTGAAAAATTACCATTGAATGCATCGCGTTTGTCTTCAATTCAAGCTGTCGCGTATCTGGGGATCGAACTACACACCAGCACTGCGTAGAACACAGAAACATTTTGCTATCGCGTTGTTCTGACGTGTTCAAAATGCTTTTCAGGGTAGCCCGTCCGAAATCTAGGCGCTTTCCAGACCTTCTACGTACGCTCTTGTGTACTTCGCTAAAAATAATCACTTTGCACAGGCGACTTGTATGCCAACGCGCGTTTCTAAAAGAACGCACAATTTGCCTATCGCATAAAACTCTGCTAGATAACTTCTTGGACATGACTGTATAACTGGTTGCCTACAGTGCTGCTCGTGCGTGTAAGTTAGATATAGCCTATCTGCCACGGAAAGGGTAAGTATATCGATGGCCTCCTCGTGAAGTTATGCAAAAATAAACGCAAACACTAGAGGATAGGAAGGAGGCGAATAACGAACGCCTTCAGAAAGGTTTCGCTAATCATTGACGTATGTGTCCCAGCTTCGCCAATCGCTAGAGTTTTGTTACTTTGTTACGACTATTAGAGTCACTCGGACGAAGAGCGGAAGAATTATTAAAGATTTGGGTGAAGTGCTACAGTGTGTCCGAAGAGACGGTGCCTGTATCGGAAAGAGACGAATCATAGAAAAACGCGTGTTGTACAAGATAACCCATTTTCAGTTTAGAAAGTGCCCTAGACGTTCTGTTGGTTTCGGGTAGTGGGTATACCAAGGAAGCGAAAACGGCTGATGTACGAAGTTTACTTTTATGGCTGAAACGATGTAAAAAGCGTCCATTGGTTTGGATGTTTCGTTACCTAATCTTTAGTTGCCGATCGGTGAGTATAAACACGAACGGAAGAAGTTTTCCTCGAGGAAGACAGATGGCAGCCACTGTATTCTTACCGTGCCACGTCGTAACTGCGGGATGGAGATAGGCGTGGAGGTCACAACCAAGGAGATACTGATGACACAATGACACTGAATATAGCGACGTCTATAGTGATTTCCTTTATAATCTAATTTACTTCTCCCTTACCACTCAAAACTTAACGACCTAACTTTAAAGACAGATTCCCTTGTTTATTCGAGAAGGAACCTCGACTCAATGATTTTACATTTAATTTCTTTGCAGCATCCATAATTAGAACTTTACAAGTGTTTGTACTTGAATAATGAACAGTTTGTACTCGCTGGCTATTCTCACGTTAAACATACAGTTTATATGCGTCCAAGTCTGTGAGGTTGGCGCCCGCGAAGTTCTTCACATGTCTAAGTGAATATTTCACTTATCCTCATGGAAACCTTCTACACTGACGTGGGACATAAACAGGACAATGGAGTATAATAGGACGACTCGCTAGGACTAGCTTTGTTGAGCCTCAACGATGCGACGCTTGGCAGACTGACCCACACACACACACACACACATATTGGGCTGACATCTTAAGAATAGGAGAGTTTGAAAAGATTAGCGACCTGAATCTTAATGCAGTGAACCGCGAAGTTATTGTTGTCGAAGATTTTCCCAGGAAATGGTGGAGACGCTTCAAACGATCAGCTATTTCTAGGGGGTTGCAGTTGAGACTTGACGAATTCCCCCGAATATCGTAGGTAAACTGAACACAATGGTTTAGCTCGAGGCCTGTTTAAGGCGCATGCAGTTACAGGTAGCGCTCTGAAGATATTGCCAGGATTTGCCTTCGTTAACTTTTATGCACCCCCGAATTGTCAACATCCAGCTAAATTACAGGAATACAACAGGCATAGGTAATCATATTTAATTAGGAGCCTGCCTACCAGTCGCAGAAGCTGACCTAAGCAGGACAGCATTTGATATGCACGCGTTTGTATAACATAAACGCACAGTTTTACTAGCAAATTTTGTGATTAAAACTGGCCGTTATGTACAGTTTCACTGCTAAACCTTGATCAACTTGTTGGGTCACTGGCCGACTAGGGTATGAGCAAAAAAATACAGAAAGCCAACAACGATGCAGAGTCAGCAGTTAATGTAGCGAGAAACGCCGGTCTTTCAGCACAGAGTCTAACGCAACAGACTCCTGACGGCCTTAGAAGCAAGGCCAAATCACACGAAATTCTCGGGCCTAATATCTATTTGAAATATCGATGTGTTGTAAGTAGATCGTGATCGATCTGTCGGCAATTTCATTAACACTCTTCCATTCCCTGGGTTGAGCACAATGCTAGCAAATGCCATATTCTGCGTGGTGCCACATTTTAAAATAAGAGGGCCAACATTGACAAACGCCGTTGACAACGCTTGACAATAGCAGACGTCATCTTCTGAAATGAAAAATCCCCTTGCAGAGACCACAGACAGCCGGAATTTAATGCAACTATGAAGGTTCGAGCAGATCGCTTTGCGAGGCAAATGTCACCTGCCGACTTCACCAAAACCCAACCTACAAAATGAAAAGTATAAACCGTTGACGCAGTCTGCCTTTCCCACGGGTACAAATAGTTGTGGGTTGCCACCGAACATGCGGAAACAGAGAATGAGACCTAGGTATCGTGACATTGAGTCAAGATATTGTTTTGGAAGTCAATAGAGGGTGACTATTTCAGAAGATAATTTATTCGGCAGCTGTTCTCGCCAACAGTTGACAGGGAAAATAACGACCTCGACCTACCGAACTGCTTCGATAGATCCAGCGCTAAGACCGACTAAGCGCAATATATTTTGCCTTTTTTGACATTCTCACTTTTCAACTGTATCTTTCGTCAAATTCATAATATATATATATATATTTCACTACGGCGGTCAGTTCGACTATATTCGGAGCGCAAGTTGTGCTATCCTTCCTGCATGAGGGATGGAACAATGAGGATCGCAGACACATAATCAATCCAGCGAGGTCATCAAAGGGATCAAATGGAGCGCCGGCAAGCGCCTGCATCAGAGAGGCCTGCAGAGCCCTCGGCTTGCGAATTCGGGAAAGTCCGTGGGGCGAGGCACACGGGAAGACGAGTTAACGTGTGCTTCTCTGTAAGGTGTACAAGCTCTGAAGTCTTCTGACCTAGGCGTTTCATGAAGCGTCCGTTTCTGGGATGTGAGGGACGATCTTGATTGGGGCTGGAGAAGGATTGGGTGAACTGGGGGCTTAGGAATCTTTCGGGGATTTCTAGGGATTCGGTTTCACTCTTGTGTGCTGGTAGGGGCGGGCTATCTAGGAAAACGAAGGGCAATGCGAGAGCGAAGTAAGGGCATCTGCCATCAGCAGGCCCATCCTCTCTTCCCCTTGCCACACTTCTGGCTCCCTCATCCTAACCAACCGTCATCCAGTGCCTGTAAGAGGGTAACGGGGGTGGTCGTGGCTCAGCCAGTTCCAGCAGCCCTGGCCTAGCTGCGCCGCTGTGGACAGCTATTGTGTGCGCCGCCACCAGCGCGACGGCCAACTGGAGCATGGACCAACGGATGGGACCAACCGGGAGTTTAGTGCTCGGCCAAGATAGGAGATGGGTTAAAGGCGAGGGAGGTTGGAACCGCCGAGTGAGGCTGACGAACAGGGTCGAAAACACCGAGAAACTAGGGCGGTTTACTCCCGTCGGGTCAGCCCAACCCGAAGAACTCGTGCACAACAACCGAATAAGTAAAACCTGCCCAGGCCGGTTCAGCCCGGCGTCGCGGCCCGGAATACAGAAGGGACAAAGGCGGCCACCGCTAACCACTGGCCGACACCGCTCAGAGCACGAAGAGGGCGTCGGTTCCGCGTCGGCTTCAACGGAAAGAATAAAACGCAAACCAAACCCCCGAAAGCAGGCTATAAGCGAGCCAACAGGAGCGCTCGACATGTCCTCGTTTTCGGACTGGACGGCAGGTGGCCAAAGCGAGTTCCATAGACTTGATCTATGCTTCTGCCATCGCTCCGCGAGCGTTTGCGTCAAGGCGGGTCGATCTCCTTCTCCACGTGGGTGACCGTACATCGATATCTCGGAACAAATGCCGTATTGTGGCTCGGTACCTTACTCTTCTAATATCCACGCCCAGTCCGAAAGCCGCATTCTTCGATCTGGAGTGGGGGCCGAAGAGGAAAGCAGAAAACACGACAGGTACCCTCTGGCTTCGTAACCGCCGGGGGTCATATTGTTCAAGCTACCGTGAAGAGGCTATTCAAGGTTGGAACTGTTTTGCTGATCCGAGTGCCTGCAGACTCGACATCCATGACAGTTAAAGCCATTCTTCACACTTAGCTGAATCATGCGTTGTTCTGGCGATAAATGTTTAGATCAAAGACCAACGACTCAGAGGGCATTATTTTGCCTAGTAGGTTTTGTATACCGGTGGTAGTTAAACGAGAGCGTGTCGAACTGTGTCGCACCCGAGTGTCCATTCATGTCACTCGAACTTCGGAAGCATTTCCTTCTCTATTTGCACAGTGGAGCAGACTACATAAGCGTTCTTTTTGCATTTTCAGATCTCATTTATTTGCGTAAAACGCAGCACTACACGAGAAACAATCTCAGTGAAACCTTCCGTCGTTGCGAATACCATAAGCTTGGAGCTCCGGCAAAAATTTCCAATTTCACGGCCTGATCGCGCGTTTTCATCTGATAATCTGATGATGACCAAGAACTTGCCGAAAGCGTATTGGTGCATGATCCAATAAGCACACGGCTTAATTATCCTAACAAACTCGCGTTTCAAGGCCTCCCGTCTAAGTGCCCATAGGCACGTTAACCCACGCCGAGTTATCGTTCGCAGGAAAGTGCTATTTCGGGCATGACGTTACTAAGACGTTACTAAGACGTAACTAACCCCGATAGACAAAATGAAATGGCACGGGCCCAGCCAGACATTTAACAAGCTCTGGCGGTGACTCCGGCACTGCGTCCTATAAGACTACTCAACCTGAACAGGAAATGTTTTCCTCAATTTTCGATCTGGAGCCACTCTTGTACAGCTTTTATTGTCTAATTAAACGTGCAGAAAAATTTTCTAGCAACACGTCTTATTTGAGCGTGTCAAATGCCTTCGAAACATGTGAAAATACACCATCTAATAGTCTCACCATTGTCGGCTTCTCGATGAATGAGCCTAGCTGTGTCGCTCAGCATTTTGGGCTTCCAGAAGTCCATGCTGACTCTCTGCTAAGAAAAATTATTCTTCCGTACCAATTGTTTCTTAATAGAACTTAGCAATAAAGTTCGTAAATCAGAACACTTCAATGAAATTGGGAAAATTTCATGTCCAAATGCATAGAGAAAATATGTGAGCTGCGGAGACGGCTTTAGAAGCAGTCCTCTATTACTTCTTTCGAATTCTCGCTCAGTGGTACTGACAGTAACTTATCCGCGAAATCCGGTATATCGACGTGCCATGCGGTCTGAAGACAGCTTTAATGAAGCCATCGTTTCATATTATTCGGTACAACGTTACGACCCTAATTAAACCCGTGAAAAAGCACTGACCCACCGCGCGGTCCTTGAATAAAGCCAAATATTCACATTTTCACAGAAGTGTTTCAGAACAAATTTCAAAAGAGGATTACTTCTGCACGGATAAATTTATGCGGCAGTTCCGAGATCAAGGCTACCGTGAAACTAGTCATGGTACTCTGAATAAAACAAAACGAAATGCATATACACAAGACAAAACAGGAACAAATGCGAGCAGTAAAAAGGTCATATTAAGCCAGCTACCTCACTATTAAACAAGCTGACTTTGCCAACGCTACGAGCGGGAGTTATGATACACTTATGTCAAAATTCTGAAACCTTGATATGATTTATTACTTCCACCAATATTTTCATTTTGGGGCCTCGCTAAATATGTACAAATCATTTCACCCTATTACTCCTAAGCGATTGCCGGAATTGCATCGAAACTTTGGCAAACTCGAACGCGAAACGCTTTGCGCTACCTCAAGGGTTATGTTTATTGCGGTATTTTCTGCCCCTGAGTGAATTAGCCTTTTAATAATTTTAAAAAATTGAGTATATCGGATATAGACGTATCCGGCTGAACACCATAGCAACAAGCAGCTAGCAGATACACATACGACAATCCTGGCGAATCTTCTTCGAGCTGTTGTGAAGAAAATATCCAATCATTACTGATAGTGTAATATGCGGTAGGAATAGGGGTCTGAATCATTATTCGTTTGGTTAAGGACCACGAAGCTATAAAAGTTAAGTTTCGGGGACCACCCGAAATTGACGTCACCTAAAGACACTCATTTTCGGAGGATAATAACGTTAACTTAGGGAGATGCGTTTAACGCGTTGATGTCAAGATTCTGTGCGGCGATGTAAAGCGTTTTTTCTAGACGCTCGCGGGCACATATGAGGCGCTTTTCAAGATTACAGCGATAAGAGCTATTTGGCGATGAGAAGTGGCGACGTCAACGCTCATCATTGTTTTTTATATACACTCGGAATTACCTATTTGAAATGCTTCATCCGGAAACAATTCCAAGCCTACTGCGAACTAGCAGTAAGCGAACGCATAACCTCGCCGTGGCAGAACGCCGGTGTTAGTAGAGCGCTAAATAACAAGACCGTCAATTAATAACTTGCTGTCAGGCGTCTTTTTGGACTGTCAGCCGTTGAAGCTCAGTATGGAGACATCTCAGCTTGAGGTCTACAAGCGCGAGTGCGGAAAAGGCCTCGTAAATACAAATTAGGATACCTTTTACATTTTGCTGGCTGAAAATCAAGCAGGTGTTGTGACAAAGCAGTGCAGAACGTGCACTCTAAAAATGTGGTGGTTACTTGCACTTTGCGCTTTTCCCTATGTTAACATCCCGGACTTTGTTCTTCAACTTTGACGGCTATTGCTCACTAGTGAATAAGGGGCATGGTTCAAAAACAGATGCCTTCAGAACATAGCATAACGATGACGTGAGGGGGGAGCAGACAAAATAGGTGAGAAAGCTATGCGATTCTGTAATCACAAGGTTAAGAATATTACATCACGTCTGTTTTTCTTAGTTCAGCAATGCGTATCCGTGATCTGTCTCTACAACTAAGAATTTCCCGTACAAGAATAGGCTGTGTGTACTGCATCGTTGTCTTTTAAACCTGATTTTGTTGTAGTCATCGCACAACCTGTGCGTAAGAGCCTATGATGGCGTTTCTGGTAGCCGAGATTCTAACAAGATTAGCCAAAAAAAACGCTCAATCTATAAAGAACATAAGCCGACAAAGGAGGGACTACTATCATTTGCTTGTTAGGACTCAAGCCATTGACAATATTCGTTTGAATACCGCTAAATGCCATATACCGTTTAGCAGCAGTTGAATCGGTGAATCAAAAACAATTTAATCCCTCCTTGCTCCGTTCTATGTGGCGGTTGGATAACAGTTAAATGTATAAGTCATCGTCATAAGTCATCGTCGTCGTCTCAAAAAATAAACGACCGCCTCTACACGTGTTGCGTAAAATAACGTTTTTTTTCGTTTTCTTGTTAGTTCGCATCTTTTGCAACTTTTCTGATTGACTCGTTAGTAACAAATAGACAATTTTTATTCTCACGGCCCCTTTGCATTGTCATTTACCCTTCTTCCCCCCTCCCTCCGATGACCTGCCGGTTAATAACAAAAAAATTATATTAATAACAATCAATATATTGTTAATGGCCGACCATTTCGCCTGCAATTGTTTCCTCTGCAAAGAAGGGGGAGAAAAAGGAGTGTAAGGGTGAACTGCATAAATTAGCATTTCTGCAAGCGGTTCAATCAAGGCCAATAAATTGATCAGAATATCTACTTAATCACTACCAGAAGCATTACGCGAAACTGCTGGCAGCATACAAACCCCTGACGACGGTCGAGAGAACGATTTATAGGAAGCAAGTCGCTTTCAAACTACTACTGGAACGTTGGACGCCCCCTGTTTCTAGAACATTTATTTTTTCGCTCAATCAATCACTACAGTGTCTGTTTTTCTACACAGAAGGGAAGCAACTAATTTGCCGTATACGTTTGGAGAACCGGTACTTGTGTGATCCTTAGATCGCGTATGTAAACAAGGACTGGCTGTGTTCGCTGGGAAAGGTCAGAGTGGCCTGCGTGACTAGGAAGGACTCTGAAAGCTTGCACAATATTATAGCCAAATCGCTCTGCAAAGTAGGACTTGCTTGTGGAAATAACAGGTCAGTTTAAGCTGACAAACACGGCTGTTCTTTGTCACACACCGTTTATCGGGGAGAAATAATTCTATTCTGGACTACTTCGTGACAGAAGGTCCTTCTGCAGCTGCTTCAGCCTGTGAGTGTGCTTTGTTATTGTTCTATATTTGCAAATACAAACGTGTTCCACAGATGACAAGCAAAAAAAATCATTTTTTCTTTTCATCCCGGTGCTTTAAGAGGAAAAAACCAATGGCTCGTAACTCGATTAAAGTGTTTTTCCGCACTATGAGAAGCACTAGTATTTCGAGTAGTATGTCTTGATAAAAAAAATCTCGAAATGAACAACAGTGAAAAGAGCTTGAAGGTCCAGAAACTACATATTTTAATGTCTGAACTAGATTCATTGAAAGCCATCCCGTTTTAGTACAGGGTCAACGAACATCTATTGATACCACTCTTGTTCAACATTGTCACCTATTGTACACAAATTGGGCTCTCGTGTGGCTATACGTCTGTTCTCGTTAGTTACATTGAAACATTAGTTGAACATAACCACATTGGATGGTAGCGTTTCCAGGGAGATTTGTTTTCTGCACATTGCGATTGCTACAGCTAATGGTTCGTGTAAAATAAATGTTGACCTGAATATTCAGTCCATGTTTTTCGTATGGGCTTGTAGGACGCATTGATGAGGAAAGCAATCAAGAAAGCATTATTGCACTATTATATATATATATATATATATATACCTAGATGCATGCACCT
>MNPL01025661.1:1002-15485 GCA_002081605.1 Tropilaelaps mercedesae
TACAGAACGCGCGGTTTTTCGTCTACCCTACAACATATCGAAAAACAACCAAAATAGGCAAACGTCCTATTTTGGTTATTTATTATTGTATTATAGAACAAAAGTGGATGGTTAGATGGCGACACACATTCATGTGAAGACCGGCGGTCTTAATAAATCTCGGCACTCGGAATTTTAATAGATCTCTTGGGCGTGAGGTTCTAGGTCCTAGGTTTGGCGACGTTTTGGTTAGCGAGACTGGTTAAAATGATCGACTACAGTGGTGTCAGCATCCGCGACTTCACTTTTATAGTCTTGATAACTGGCAGTATCGATGGCACATCAGCGTCAAATATTTGTATCGATGGTACCACACTGGTAAAGTGCTAGCGATCTCTCGACATTTCATCAGCCATCCAACACACTCATCTGTTCTCCGATCATTACTGTAGTTATTCCTATATTTGGGAGATCTTCTACCGGTGAAAGGAATACCTTCACTAAGAACCATCCCACTAGATCGGTTGAGCATGCGACTTGGACAATATTGATGTCTTCGGGACACAGGTCAGCCGGCTCAGTTGACTCATTGTTCGCGCTGCAGTAGACACAGAGTGGGTTTTCGAGTCCTTTATTGAGTTGCTTTCCACAGAACGTGACGGACGCTATATTACGGCCATGCCATCCTATATTACAGCCATACGATCTCCTTAAGGCTTCTATTTCTCGGCTAAACTTCGGAGGTTGCGCCGCATAATCAACAAGCTCTACCATTGGTATCTTAATGCGGGCACACATAACCCCAGCATAGTTTACAATCGGCGTTTCTTCTTATTTAAACGGAAGCTCAAATCCTCCAGATCGTCCTTCTTTACAGTCCAGCTCCTAGAGACTTCAGACAGCTGTGCGAATTTTTTTGGTGGAGGTGAAGGTCAAACTGCCCGGTACAACATCTCGTTTTCCCTTCACCCCAGTCAGCGTTAAGTCTGTAGAGTACTAACATTGACAAGAGCAAACTGGAATATGGATACTGCTGGAATTCCTGACCAATCAATACATTTTCGGTATCCTCACTTGCTTATCCTCTTGCCTGTCTATGAAGACCGGAGCATTTCCATGCAAGCTGAAGGAGACAAAAATTACTTCACTTTTTAAAAACAAAGGTTGACCCACGCTTCCATCGAACAATCGTCCAATAATACTGGCTGATTATTCGGTAAGTTATAAAGAAGGCTTAGTTAAAGTCTTATTTCAGTTTGATAAACTTTCCTTTGTCAGTAAAATTTGACACTTCGAAAGTACAAACCGACAAACACATGGTGAAACCACTGAGTTTGAGGCAAGTTTCGGCGCAACGTTGGATCGAGCGATTATGTTTTGGCCGCGAATAGGGTCTAATAGAGCGCGAACTTAGATTTATGTACCTCCATGAGCATTACGATGAAGACAGTCACTACTAGGATCGATGAATAACTGGATTGAACGGCAGCTGTGACGGCAATAAGAACCGACACCCAAGCCCGAAGACCGCTTGCCATATTTGTCTACGCTCTAAGCACTAAATTTTTATGCTTGGGCGTTCGAGGTCGTTTCGCATTATGTTCATGGGAGACGCTGGTAAGGTTTGCGGGGCACTATGCCGTGGTTGAGTGAGTAGCTCCCCGTTTTGGATTGGAAATGCGATGCTGTTTTAATGACGGAATGCTGACAGGCGAAGTAGAGCACCAGAGGCTAATGACAACCCGTTCCTTGTTACTGCACCAAACTATTGGCGATTTGGTCTACGGGCGAGGTGGCTAGCTGTTTGGGTGCGATATACGACAAAAAACGATGGTACCTAGGGCACTATGACAACACGAGGACTCGATTTTTCCCGGTATGGCGCTTCCGGCGATTCTGAAATTACCGGCCGCCCGCTCTAATTTATTTTGAACGTGCTGGTGTGAATAGTGCTTGGTATGATTTTGAAAAACCACGATATTTAAAACTAAACCAGATATAGATTATCTGTAACTTTGGTTGTGTATATTACAGAGTATTAATAGATAATAGATATATGTGTCAAATAAATTGTTTAATAAACAACAGTGGCCATAACATCTTTTTTTCGGTTTTATTTGTACGGATTGAGAAATTAACAAATATTTAACGCCGGCATCACAAATATTCAATGGCTGTAGACGAGTACTTTGCGCATCTCGGTTGGATTTGCAAAATGGGCTGCTGCGTTTGAGATATGAATATTAGCTCATCTAGGACAAATACTCAAAATAGTTAATTGGAGATTAAAGTGATTTGTAACAATCTACTCTGACCAAAAAATTCTCTTATACTTTTCCGTTTAACAGAAAGGTTGTCAAAATTGGCAAGTGCAGTAATCCAAGTTTTTAGATTAGTGCAGTTCTTTCATATAGTAATTTCTCTAATATATGAGGAAATGTATTGATGCAAATCAAAAATTGTTCTGTTTAGCAGCAAAAGTACGAAGAAAAAGTATGATTCTCGGATCAAAATAAGAAAAAAAGGTGTGATACTTGGACCAAAAGTGCAAGGAAAAAGTATGGCTTTTGGGTCAAAGTGAAAAATTTTGTTTTGATGCGTGTCAAATATTAATGTCAAATATTTTCAGGTTTTTGTCATCTAAATCAGCTGGCGCTTGAACCTCAAACACACTAACAAATTGATCAAACCACCAAATGGGCCAAAAAGTGTCTAGAATGTGTTTCTCACATATTTCCTCCTATTTCGTTTCCTAGTTTGAGCAAGTAAAATATAATAAATTATCTTCTAATCATTCTTAATTAATTGTACAAGTACATTTAGATAAATTGGCTTTTATAGGAAAAGAAGGGACTTGTACCTGCCCGGTCTATGGCACTCATGAAACCTTCACAAAAACTTCAGCATATACAAGAATTATATATTAGCATTTACTGTATTATTTGGCAATTTGTCTAATAGGATGAATAAATAAAAAAAAAATGTTAAAGTGGTAAAAGGTTTTTCTTTTAGATGCTAAACTTTACCGTTGTGGGGGAGCTTTTTACCGCGTTTTAGCCACTCAAAATTAATTGAGAAAGTTAAAAGTAAAAGCATTTCGAGGTCAAAAGCTAAGTGATAAAAGAACATTCACAAGTTAGTTTTTGTGCAAAAAATACAAATATGTGTTTTTGGGGTTATTTAAGTTTTTCTACTGGTTTCCACGTGAGTAACGATTGGTTTGGCAATTCGCCACTTTTGTCAAAAATACAGTGTATGGACTTTTTAAAAGCCCTATTATCGTCCCTTTTCGACCAATCAAAAGTCCTATTTGAATTTTTATGCACAATTGTTTCCAGTATATTTAATATGTACGAAACAAACCTGAGGAATGACAGCCAGTAAAATTTATATAAAACCTTTCCTCTTTAGTTATAAATACGTTCTCCAAAGTTACCGGATGTCTCGTTTTGTTGCCAATAAACCAAACCTCAACTAAATATTGTAATAAAAATTCACTTCACTAATAGCTGTCTTTTCATCCTATTGACTTGTATCTCTTTCGGGTCTGCCCTTAGTTACCTGTTAGAGTTACCTGATTAAGCGTTAAAATTCACGTTATTGATATCAGAGTACTCTCATATTGCACAAGCTGCCCTAACAAAAGAAATAATTTTAGAGCAAACGATATAATTGTAAGTAGTTGCACGAACCATCGTCAGATGGAGCCATGTGGTACACTTCGAGGCAACTGTTGAGTGAGAAGCGTGGCCCGACGAGTAACTACTCGTACTCTGGTAACCAAGCCTGCGCCGCAATGACTAGTATAGAGGAAACAGCTAAGAGTTGAGAGCTGGTGAGAGCTGAGGAGTACAGAGGGCGAATGAGAAAGGGCAGTATGATCGTCGGCTGGCGGCAAGGAACGGAGCTCAAAGCAGCGGGTAGCAACTACTACCAACCTATGACAGGCTCCTCGAATAGGGCAGCGCAAGCGAGTGAAGCAGAGGCCGGTAACGCCAAAGAGGGTTGAGGTCAGCAGACCAGCTGAGACGGCAGTTTTGTTTCTCAGCAGCGAAATTTTCGTCATTGTCACAATAGTGACTGAATATCATAATAAACGAATACAACAGCCTCTTTGAAACCTAATGTTCAGTTAACTAACTATGCCAACAAATTATAATAGGTGAGTGAAGTTGACGTGACGCACATTCTTCTGCGCAACCCTAAATCCTCGCAACAAAATACCTCAAGACACTTCAAGCATCGTTTATACTTCAAACGCTTAGTGATTAATATTGCCACATTGAAGAATTGTACACTAATGTTTACACAAAATGGAGGCTTTAACAACGGACCCAAGAGTGCCTTAGATTGGACAAAGAATTATTTCGTATGGTGAAGCATTAATTTACAATATTTAATACAAGCAAGTGAATAACAGAGACTGGAAAAAGCTGATCACGGATTATATAAGAAGGCAGTCTGAGGGTTCTATCAACGGATAAAATAACGATCCAGATCTCAGCCTTCGTAATATCCTAAAAAGCTAAGTGGTGCAGCGGGATTTTATTCAGTTGGTTGCTATTCCTGGTTGGTAGTCGACAGAGCAAGTAGGATACGGCAATCTGAAGCGGTTCCAGCCGCCGCTCACCTGATAACCGTTCTCCGATCTCGCATCAGCGATTTCTGAGGTTAGTTTGTAATGTGTTTCTGTCTACAAAGCAAGATCCATAGAAAGGCGCAAATAAAAAGTGTGTTTCTAGTGTGACTAACGTGCATGTTCTAAATAAACGTTGTCACGCGAAACGAAGTTGTAGACTTTACAAAACAGAAAAAGATAAATGTTCGGCTTGCAGGTAAGCATTCATAATTAAAGGCTAGATTCCAATTAGAAATGGAATGACTTTATGAAGCAAATTCAACCTTTTTAATCATTTACTTGACACGTAACAAAAATGTAAAGTACACAAAAATTCCTTCAGGAGTTACCTAGATGGAATCATAATAGCTCCGACCAACAGACTCATCTTCAAATACTTCTATGGACTTAGAATTCATGTATCA
The DNA here is from genome assembly GCA_002081605.1 of Tropilaelaps mercedesae. Classification (NCBI taxonomy): domain Eukaryota; kingdom Metazoa; phylum Arthropoda; class Arachnida; order Mesostigmata; family Laelapidae; genus Tropilaelaps; species Tropilaelaps mercedesae. The sequence goes on from MNPL01025661.1 coordinate 6,025, forward strand.
ACAATTGGTCATTGCGATCTGTCTTAATTTATGGGCAGTCATTGCCTCATCATTTGGGCGACCGTTTTGTCACCGTGAATTGCCATATATTATATTTAGTTATAATAAACGGCTACGAGGGCACAGAAACATATCACTTTGGTTAACATTTGTAATAATGTACAAAAATTATACTGTATGTCAAAACAGTTATGGTCGATACAGCATACACCTGGTTAACGAAAACAGAAATTTAATTATTTAAAGGTTCATTAAAATGTATATTTTGGTGTCTAAGCTCGGTGTTTTTCATAATATTTATGTCAAGGATCATTGATACAACTACAATCAACGAGATAGGTATTACACATGGATACAGTATTGTAACCTTTATCAAATAATTAAAAATATTATTGGTGTAGAAATTTTCCGGTTCAACTGTTATTTCGGGCCTTTTTAACACTCTAGAGATGCTCTTACACCGAATACCTTCTTAATGTAATAATGGTAGTATGTATAGCGAAGTGTACTACGAAGTAACGAACGATTTCAATGTTGCCGTAAAACTCTCTTATTTCCCTAAAATATTCTTTCAAATATAAAACGAACCCTTTTATTAATTCTGAGCAGCGTTATTCATAGTATCAGTGTTAAGAGATTGGATTTTATTTTACAGAACATAAAGGAGGTCAATATGAATCGTTGGTGGGGAGGTTTCTTTTAACGCGTAAATAGTTAGGATCTTGTTCTTCATGCACTACATAATAAAATGGTGCATGATGAGGACTTTTAGGTTAATGCAATTTAGAATCTAAGAAAATAAAGACGGGGACGTTAAAAAAAAAGAACATCCTGCGAATCTACTATGATTGGCATATATATCAACGTATTAATGTCGCCACTCTGACTATACCATGCAGAATCATTCAGTTTTCTCAGTAGGAGGACAGTTTAAAAACTTGCGTTGGTTCCCCTCGCGATGGCAAGTTTGTGTTCGCGAGCTTAGTTTAGTTACAGGGAAGCTCATGGAGTGGAACCTCACCGCAGTCTTTATCGCAAGCATCTTCAAAATCCATTAAGCCTAGCAAGAAAACTGTGCTGTTTGGTCAGCTCTAACTGATAATTATTTTCATTTTTCGACATTTTGACCCTGATTCTTTTTCAGATGCAGAAAATGTCCAGTAAACACAATCGCAACTCTGTTTGCACTCTATATAATTTGGTCAACCTAAAAAGCTTCACGAGCTAGCGGAAAACGATACATTCTTGAAATGTACGTCTATACAAGATGATATTTTTGTTTTTAACACACATTTCTATCTTGGTTTACAAATAAGGCTCTTCGCTCTTTTTAGAAATTTTATCGCCTCCTATAAATTTCGTAAAAAGTGACAAGACTTTTAGAAAACACCACAACATTTGTTTGGGGATTTGATATGAAATATGTTAATATAGAAACGAGCGTTTTGTTCATTGAACAGACGAACGCATTTTGTGGCTGTATTTCGATTACGTTACATAGCGTTTGGGATCAAATTATATGGAAGAAGAGCACAATTGCAATACTGCTCAATAAACATCTACCACGTCAACCTGAAGAATTGCAGAAAATTGAGATGCTTCAAGAACAAGATATAGGCTACAATTAAGAATGGTTAATGTACTGCCACGCTAATCTGCACTCTGCGGTAAATAGCTGTTTACTGGGAACACTAACATTGATACTAGTTTTAATTTTTTCTATGAGGAATCGTGTTATATTTGCTCAGTTTAAGTCGCAATTTAATTGAGCAATTATTCTCATATAACAAAAGCTAATAATTTTCTAAGGGGACATTCGAGGTGTTTATGCTTTCGGAATTAAATAAATGCATATTTCGTTTCTCGTGATTGTGCTCGCAAACAATTCTGGACAGGCAAAGTACTTCGGGGCGTGTTTTTCATTAGTTTCGATTATGTATTTAGTGATTTAAGCTTTTAATTTAATGTTTCAATTGTTTAAACTGTGCCATTTAGTAAAACCATTCTAGTAGTGAGGCAAGATTTATAGTAGTTTCTAGCGAGTCGGATATGTAGTCTAACAGCTCTAAAGTTACCCGTTCTAAAAAAATAATCAAAATTAAAAGTCTCACAGTTATCCAAAATAGTTTTCTTTTTTTTTACACTTAATGTTACCCTACAAAATTGTGAACACCTTGAAGTAGTGCCGCTACGTTATTCGATAGATTTGATTATTATAATTAATATATCAAATATGATTGAAGTACTAAAAAGCGTATGCGCTCCTGATCTTTCTGAAACAAAGGTAGTTCAAAAATTTATTTGAATGATTTTTCCGTTTTAAACATAATTTTCAATATGTTCCTGTAAAGCCAAATCCTTTTTGATTCTTTGAGGGATTATAACTAAATAAGTCTTACTCAGTAATTCATATTGTATTTACACATTTTACACACAAACATTTTACTAAACAAAATTTTTATTTTTTGAAAACATTTTGAATGGAACTCTGCGCTAAATTGTCAACGTATTTTCGTCACATAGTCGTGATATGATGGGTTCGTGTTTGCCTAGTGACCGGAGGAAACACTTAGGTACACTGATGTGAGTAGCGTCGTTATAACCTTACATACGTGGTCTATCTTGTGAAATAATGCACAGGCAGTACTGTGGATCTCAACTGAATATATATAATTGGTTCAGAAAGAGTCGACTAGGAACTGCATTGTCCTTATAAATAAAGAGTGAATTGTTTTAATCATTTGAAACAACGTTAGTCATCTAGAAATTTGTACTGCAGTCGGAAAAAATCGAAAGAACAGAAAATATCTGGAAATCCTTTAGGTTTGGGCTCTACAGAGTTGTCACACATTTTACCGTTTATCGTATGACCCATGCTTGCTCAACTCACAATTGCGTCACGCATGTTAGTGGCTTCAACTGTCCGAATTTATCTTTCAAGAAGCAACCCTCAGTCAGCATTTACAGATTAGCTATGCTGCATGTATATAAGGATTGTTCAATGTCTGACGCAGAAAAGATTTGAAAAGCACCAAATAGTTTCAATGCGTATATAGTTAAAAAAATTAAGCTCCTTTATTTGGAGGGTGTTTGTGCGGTTATCTTAATTAAGCCGCAAGTGGTCGCAAAAACCGCAAGTTCAGGAATCCTATGCACGGATCCACTCAGCAGAGGCACGGATATACTCGTTTTTTACAAGTTTTACAAGAAAAGATCATTCAAATAAGTCTATGGAAATAGCAAGAGAGCTAATAAGAATCCGAACCAATTAAATCTTCGCGTGCACCTCGAAAACTGTATGGCGATGCACGTTGAAACCGGACATATCGGTAATGCTTCGCTCGTACCACATTTTAAGAGAAATCAATTGTCATAATTAGCCATAGGCCATGGTTTGCAAAATAATAGGTTATATACTTTTAAGGTGTTTGATTGAAAACGACGATACAGAAACTTATGGTCTGGAATAAGCAAGTCAAGTTTTCAAAACTAGGAAGTTTTCAAAAATGAGACGGATAAAGGTGAAAAATTAGGCGGGAGCCAACGATTCACAAAGTTTAAATGTAAAAGCAAACAAAAGTATCTTTTTCGTTTCAAAGTCGACACCGGTACGGGACCAAACCGTCCCATGAGGGTATTTTTAATTTTACCGAGTATCCCTGAAACTATGACGAGTCGGTACTGCTATTGAACGACGGTACGTGGTACTGTCACCCACACCGGCATTGGCGACCGGACTTTTTTTATAGGTGTGTCCGGTAATACTGATAACATTCGCATATCACTGCAACCATTTAGTGACTAGTGTAGGACTTACAAACTCGCTAAAACTTCGTGTTCCCCACCTCTGGGTTCGGTAATCGGTAATACATTACTTCGATAATTGGCGAGCGGATTGGCACAAAACGAACGACTGAACACTTTTCTCCGTACTCTCGAATCATACCAATTGGCTTGTAACCACTTCCGGCAAAGCCGTGCCGTATGACGTTTGACGTCTGTCCGGTTGGGATCTTCATCATATCTTCTAGCTACTGAGCTATCTATATAGTTTGGCCATTGGCAGAAAGTCAGCTTGAATTGCGTAGACCAATCCGGAATCTATGAGCAGCCGGTAATGCCGTTGGCAACAGTGTGTACCATCGGGCGGTTTTTGAACGCGCTGTAGCCACCCTCTGCATAGCGCATAGTACACAGTGCGTGAAGTCGTAGGTATGATCCTATGAATTGTAACACACGGCAAAGTAAGAGAACACGGATATACTGAGGTGTGATGAATTGTACTTATAGTAGAGAGTGATCGTGTATTATTACAATAAAACATGGATGACACCGAGCTGTTGGAACAGCGAGCAGCCGGACTATCTGCTACGACAAAACAAATTCGAGTTTCTCCCCGCGTACAGCGTGGGCCGAGCGAATCTGGTGGTAACAGGAGATGTGGGGTGCTACTTGCGACAGCGGACGGTTTGGCATCTTTAATTGTCTAAAGCGTTGCCCCGTTTTAGACGACGGCTCCGACTAAAGAAGCTTTTTTCTAGTGCTCTCACACCTGTAGTTAATAATCTAAAGCGGGTGTAAGAATGGTGTTTTTAACAAAAATTCTACATTAACGATAGAAGTACGAAGCAACTGAAAAGCGCAACGATCGAAACGACACGGTACGCTAATCAATGACAATAGCCTCATGGAGGAATAGATTATCCTTGATTGAACCCCTACTAATCTTGCATGTGAGCATACATCAAATAAGGTTATTATCTATTAGCTCAAAGAAAGTCATTTGGATCAAAGATAACATCATTCAAATCAGATAAATCAAAGAGAGTTACTATCTATTATTGTAATCTATCGGTCTATCTTCCATAAGTTATCACACTAGCTAAAACTTTGTAAGATATTGATGATCGTGTATGCACACTTAGCGCGATGTATCCGGAACCGCTAGTTCCAGTGTATGAGTAGCAAAAACGAATATAACAAAACGTACAGAAAGCCTTTATTATAATTTAGCTATTTTATATTTAATTCGGGTTCAAGGCTAAAAAGTCTGCTTGAATAAACATTTTATAAACGTAATTAAAATGATGCTTTTCAGATCATAACTAATTTAAGTTTCCACGGTGTTTGCAAAACTTCGCAAACTCATCCCGTTGATATAATAAAAATTAATTAACTACAATTTGAACTTATTGAGGTTAGTTTCTTTAACAGCATATGATGGTGACAAGACAGATTGTATGTAAGCTCCACGCAAAGAATAGTTGTGCTACTGTGCCTTTGGCTAATTTAAACGATTTGTTTGGTCTGCCTTTCAGGAATACCTACGGTTTCCAACGCTCCATTAGTCAGCATGTGATAGTCTCTCTTGTGTTGGCAAGATTTACTAAATTGCAAGAATAGTTCTTGCGTTATAGTGTCACCACGTCAAATCAATAAACTGACTAAAACTGATATTGTTTTACAAAACAGATATTTGTCGTTGGCCAGCAGTCCAATGACATCTACCATATCTATGTCCTCTGTAGACGAAGGGCTCAGTACTGGTCTTTCCGGTGTTGGAGGAGCCGCTAAGGTTGTGAATGGGGGCGGAGGACCCGGAAATGTTCATCGCCGAACGAGCAATAGCAGTTGCAACATAACTGTAAATAACAACGCTGAGGAGGTTCGAGCTATACCAATTGCCGTTGAGCCGCCTGACGGCGGTTATGGATGGGTCGTCGTCTTTGCATCGTTCATGTGCAACCTCACAGTTGATGGTATGTTATGAAGCTTTAATATTACAAGAAAATTCAATAGAAAATTCTTGAAACAACTATTAGGCATATTCAGCAAAATTTTTTCATTTGAAAACATAAGTTGCTTCGATCGTTTTGCGGGCATAACTCGCGACTTCGGAGCTTCACTCAATTTTTGCTTACAAAGAGAGGGTTCAAGACAACCGAAACTTTAACACCAAGACCTTTTATGAATCGTTCGACTTCAAAGTTGCTTGAAACACGCCAAGGCCCGCGGCCTAGCTTTCATTGGTTGTTTCTACCAATGGGTTATTTTGTAGTTTTCACGATTCAACAAGACGGGTCAAGACTAACTTGATATTTTCAGATATTTTACAAGAGGCTACCTCTTTTACAGCCCTCATAAAATCATCAAACACGTACATCCTAGTAAGTATAACACATTAATCCTTAGCACAAAGATCACATTGGGTAACCTCATTAAGAAAATTGTGCTTTAATCAAATTAGAAAACTTGAAGCATTTTTGAATATTCGATGCTTTTCATCCAAGCTACCAAAAAATGAAACTAATACATTCATTCTCACTTTCCATATATGTAATAAGAAATCAATCACCAGAGCCAACTCTCATAACCGTTAGCCCTATCAAAAAGTTACCTGAGAGAAACTCAATAAGTTAACGATTCAATAGAATTAGACCCGAACCAGCTGGCCGAATTGCACACGCTGTTGTGTAGGTTCGCATAGACTGTCGCGTCATGTGCCACACCACTCGTTGTAACTACTAAAGGGAAAACACTGAGATCTGCCAGTGTATGGTGTTCAGTGTGTTTACCTCTGAACCCAAGCTAAGCATGGATTTTCCGGAGAGATGCAGGACTGCGCGTGAATTTCAATTATCGCGTGCTCCTGCGCGAATCTCACAGCGCAACTATGTGGTGGGCGATGGGTTAGCGATTAAAAGCCATCACAGGTGAGGGTCGGGAGCCTTGATACATTACTGGTTTTCTAGTGATTGAGTCTGATTTTTCACTTAAAGGGCAAGAACACTGGTCAGGGTTTAGGCAAGGCTCGATTGCGTTGCGCACACGACGGAGTTGGAGGGGCGATACGCCTGAGGTAACCGGCGTAGTTTTACGAAAGATAATCGACAACGCGAATGACGATGGGCACGGGCCCGATGACCCTGGCAGAATTACTCTGTTTAGTTGCGAGGGAAAAGAAAATCTTTTACGCCAATGCCAGGTGCAATGTCTGACGGTTAGTTAAAACTACTGAGGATAACACGCTAGTATGTGCCAACAGCAAGCACGGCCCAACGAGACCAATAGAGGACTATCTCGATAATGCATTGAAGAGAGCACCTGTAGACTAACCTGCAGGGTCGGTTCTCCCAACCACTGATTTTCGAAAAGACGGTGTTAAGTGGAAGTGACAAACGTTGGCCGCCAGGGGCTGACTTGTGGGTAAGCCGTTAGGAGATGGCGCTGGCGGCGCTCCCGGAAAACCAGGTGCTCGCACTCTGTTGGGCCGTTAATGCCGCGTGCGCGATTTTATTTCCGTTCGTAAATATTGTACACGTTTAAACGTTTCGGTTCAATAATTAGCCCTCTTCCGCGCATAATCGTTTACTGTACGCTGTACAGACATTAGGATTCAACAGGTACAGAGCAACTAAAGTGGATGAGAAAGTGTCGAGTTCGGTGGCTTAGTGCGGTTGCGTGCTCCTTACGATTGGAGGACTCATGTAGGTGCACGGGCTCGATCCCCGCCGTTACACACTAACATTTATGCAAAAAGCGCTACCGTAGACGTTTGCTGATAGTGAGTCTGTCAACTGCCACCTGCTGGTAGACCGTTGTCCCAGGTTATTGAAAAAAATTTCCTGGGTGAACTAAATTAATAGTTCTGGTTTTTGAATTCCGTTTCTTCTATCAGTCCGACCTTCGTAGGTTCGAAAGATCAAACTGTCTTTCAGTCAGTTATACCTTGCAAAATTCTCTAACCGGTTTGAACGGAGCTGTTTGAAGGCGTCAAGCTGCTCCGCTATAATGTGAGCTTCCGTACTTCGTGAAACCGCCTTAAAAATCTCTACTAGACAACTTCAGGATTCTTCTGTTTCATTCTTGCAGCACAGTGGTATTGGTGTACCGGTGTACTCTCATTTGTACTACGTCATTACCATAGTCTGCGCAAATATATGTTCAATTTAAGTAGCTTATATATAGCTTACATATTATATATAAAAGGCCTTTGTTTTTTATTACAATATATACGATAACAGCAATATTTGCGTTATACAGGTTAGTTCGTATTTTAGATAATTGTTTTTGTTTGACGTCAGATTTGGAGCAATCCAACGCCTAGGATGCTCGAGATATTAAGAATTGATTTATTTCAAGGAAATGATCTTATCCAAGAAGTTATATTTAGAAGCCACTTTTTTCACAAGAAATTCTTTATTAATTTTCATAAGAATCAAATCATTGATAGTCTTGTCTATAGTAGATGTAATGATTGTTTTTTTAACGAAGTTTGGATTTTCCATGCCTTACATGCGATATTTTATACTTGGCCTCTAGTAAGATTTAAAATGTTTCGGTAAAAAAATATTCCCAAGTCTATCATCACTCATGTTGAAACCAATTTCGAAGGAGTTCTAATATACCCCAAAAAAGCGCATTTCTATTTTTTTGCATAGAAATCCGGCAAATGCATCAAAAGTTTCACATGTATTGTTACGTGAGTAATTGTATTTTTAATACACCCTGCGAGTGAAATATCTTATACACAGTTATTAGGTTATTTTAAAAATTACCTCCATTTTTATCTTCGAGACTAGCTGCAGGCTCGTCGCAACACACCCCATACGCGTGGTAGTGCTTCGAGACCATAATAGTTGAGACTCTCCCCGGAGCTCCATATTTTCCTCAAGCAATCGTCAGCCGCACTCCAGACACTCGATGCATTACGGCCTAACACGCTGCAAACATCATCAGCGCTATTCGGGGTGGATGTGCGGTTCTTAACAGTAACTTGGGTAACCGAGGCACACTCAAGAACACCGGGCGTCGGACGTTCAAGTGGTGAGGTGTTCATATGCTATAATAACCGTGTGGATGACCTTCGTTCTGCACTGGTGAAGGACAATGTGATTGTCCTAATCGGTACAAACATTAATATCATAGCTGTTTCCTTCCGAACTCCGAAATTAGAGTTCACGATCGTCATAGTCGAAAACTTCATCGGCGGACTTCGTGAAATCCCACCGTTAACTTCCCCGATTGTTTGCGGAGACCGGAACGCAGGGTTGGACCGTCCCACTTCTGGTCGTACGGTAGGCCTTCGAGATTCGCTGGCAGATTTTGGCTGTCGGATTGTCAGTCCAAGCATCAACCTTTATTGGCAATAACGAAAGCTTCGCCATCGATATCGTCGCTACAAATGCCGCAAGCGCCAGAATAATGTTTCTCGGTGATAACCATTTTAACCGAAGGAAGCGCAGATCAGGGCCCACTTCGAGTGAGTAACTGTAGACGTCTTTAGAATTTTTTGACCTCCCATACCGCGAGAAAAAAAACGGGTTCCGCTCAACTCGGCGACTCTACTCTGTCACGCACAGTGCTTCCTGACCTATAACATCAATTTTGAAAAATATGCGCAACAACTCGCCGATATCCCTCGTTTCTTCGCGCTTCTTGCTCGTACTAACCGCCGTAAC
>MNPL01025662.1:4653-36696 GCA_002081605.1 Tropilaelaps mercedesae
AAACGCCATCCGGCACAATAATATAAGATGACAGATATGGACTACTGTAACACATAGAGCTAGGCAGTCGCTGGGAGTATTGAGTTTCTCGCTAAAATCTGGTAGAGGATGGCCAACCTTGACGTTTCCTCTACGTTATTTTTTGCTTGCGCGGTTGAAGTGCCTCATTATAGGGTTTTTGCACCTCAGGTTTTTTTTAATATGCCTGTGTAGCATATGCTCCCGAAGAGACAAGTTCCTTACGTTATACAGCTGGTAAAGCTATGCCAAGGTCCACGACGGCTCGGCAGTGAAGACATCATCTTATTAGCAGATATCACCGTTTGATAAGATACGTTTCCACTATAACCTTCAAATATACTGTACACGTGTATGTTCTCTCTAGAACTCCGCGTCTGAGAATTCTTATACAGAATCGAATGCCCTATGAATGATTTACAAATCAACTAAAAATGACAATAGATATGCCGCAAGCGTTTCTATAATTAAATAGGATTTTCACATAAAAAAGGGGAACAACCTAATTGAATTTGACAGGCATAGCGCTATGAGAGCAGTTCTAGACTCTTTACTAGAAGCGTCTCCTCTGATTAGCAACAAATGAGGTACTCTTTATACCGATCTCTATACGATCGCAACCTTTCACAAGCAACACACAAAAATCAAGGAGATGGTAATCCTACTTGACTGTGATGAAACAAAATGAGTGAATGCGTAACTCCGACTTTTTCTAGTTGAGAGACATCTGCCTCATAGATTGAACACGCTACTTCAGTGTCAACTGTCATACTGGACCTCTACGAACTGCTCAAAGCCGGGTGCTTTTAAGAACATACTGTCATGCTGCAGAGAAAAAATATGTGTCTTTTGCATTTTCATCCTCAGCCTCAACTTCAACTCATTCCAAAAATAATGGAAATCTATCTAGCTATTATGGAACGTCCTTGCGTTATAAATGTTTATCCGCGGGTGAATTTCTCGTAGAGCTGTTTGCGGTGAAAATGTTGCTCATAAACCTGCATTGTACCTACATGTATTCTAAGTAGCAATACCATTTGTTAGTGTTTTGTTCGTGACTATAAAGCCGTTTACAGACTGGAACTCAAAATGCGAAAGATGCATCAAATTTTTATAGTGGACCACACGTGTCTAGCAATCAGAGTATCAAAAAGTTGCTTTAACAAATAGCTGTATCCCAGATTTATATCAAAGCATTTTAGCTTTATTGACGCTGTTTCTGTTTATAGTGTTTTTTGTTAGTTTTTCGATGCTGTTGTATAATTATTTCGTCTTTGTTCGTAATGAAATAAGCACACATATAATACTGTAGTTTTGTCTAAGGTGGTAGAATTAATACTGTTTGCTAAACAAGTCTCTCTTTTCTGTTATATAGCTTGAAACATTGTAAGTAAAGGAAGCAATATTAGTTAGTGCAGTGAATTATCTAAATTGTCCCTCAAGTACAACTCTCATTTGACATCAAAACTTGTTTAAAGGCTTCTGCATTTCATTATTAAGATCAATGTACTGTCTCCCTGTGGTACTATGTACACAGAGTACATTAGCGTAATCCCTGATGAGCATTGCAATAGAGTGCGTGTTGAAGAAGTTATTGATTCGATAACTCACGTTTGGTGCAAAATAGTCATCGGGAATTCCTATCTTAGACTTTAAGTACGTTCAATTTTAGGGCCGTCGATGATGACGCACTTTGATAAGCTTGATGATAGACTAATGAGGCCGTATTAGGGTAGAGGGGTTTAGAGACAATATTCGAGGTACAAAACTAACACCTTAGGATATCCACACATAATGACAAAGACGTGTAAAAAAATATTTCATATAGACTATATTGTGGTGTACAAGATATAGTAGTAAATTTATAGCAATAGTGCAAGTGTAAGATTTTTTACAACGTGCGATGCAAGACAATATTATATCTGTTGTTAGGTTTTTCTCAATAATGTATTTTTCACTAGGAATGGGATATGAATGTGAATGCCCTTAAGGGTTTATTATATGTAGTAGTATGGAAATCGACTTCAATATTTTACTAAGAACAACGACTGTAATCATATCAGCGCTGGTTAACTGTAAACGCTGTTATTTGATTCGTTTATTAAAACTGTAGAACAATCAGTGCAAAGTAGATGGGCTGAGTGCTAGCACGTTTTATTTCTCGCAAGCCAAATCGCATTTGTTCAACTATTTAAAAAATTACGCAGGGTTTATTTCACAAAACGTGTAAACTTAGTTATACCCCTCGCATTGTTCACATTCAATATGCTGAGATCATGGGATGAACGCACTTGTTCCCTCCATTTAATTTGTTTTGTAGGTTGTTACTTACCCTGGATGGCAGAATAATAGAAATCAGTAGTTTGGGTTTTACTGTTCTAATCAGCCCTAATCAGAGTGAATAATCAATCATTCGTAATTCATAAGTAACCCACTTATACATATAAATAGTAATAATAATATACCATGCTATCAACGAATATATTTTGCGGTGTTGTTGATGACGGTGCTCTCATAAATCTTTCCGTTATGAGGTAGAATGCTGAGTATAAGAGCGCGTTTAAGAAATTGCCTGCAGCCCATAATGTTGGAAGGCAAGGCTGGTGCCATTGAAAGTTTATATCTGCGAAAGCCTATATGGAAGGGATCTATCGGAGTTAATGTTTCATGACCGACTAATGCCAACTGATGTGAACCGCACGGTATATCGTGCAGCCCCTTATGGCATCGATCGAACACGGCTAGAATATATGTAATTGTTAGGCCGAGTCGTTGTCTCAAAATATAATGCGCGTAGGATTACCGATGACGGCGTCGATCTTCATACCCAATTTTTTGGTGAATGCTCCAATTCTTTGAGGAACTCGTTTTGAATCCAGGGAAAATTCCTGAAAAATCAGTTCGGTAGATCCCCATGCAGATAATAAAACAATTAGTAAGCTGTTGTCTTTGGAAACAGTAAATAGTAAAGCTATGAAGCCAAATATAACATACGTAAATATATAGTAAGGTATACTCTGAGTAGACATCTTGTAGCTAGCAGTGTTCTGCTCTATCACAAATGCTAGATTTAACAAAATTCTTTTTATTTTTCAAGTCACTAGCATGACTTTTCTTTCACCTACTACAATATAATACAGAAATCTTCGACAACGTAGTTTATTAAACCTCACTCACAAGAATGGCTAAAAAGTCCCTCAACTTGAATCTCTTTTACCGATCTCAATAAATTGACCTAAACTTCTGAGCAAATAACCAGCAAAACTCCAGAGTGGGTTTAACTAAATAAAGTTACTTCCCAGTCTGTAGTATTTGAACAAAACGCTGGGCGTCTTCCTTAAGTCACCTTATCTCGGTCCAAACTTCAACAGCCGGTAGCCCCTCTGGATGATTGAACCGACTACTATATACCAAGATCCTTCAGCAAATAGGTATTAGGCAATTCAGTGACCTCGCTCCTGAAAAGCTTAACATTTTTCTGTTTGCTTCTATTGTTCGTCTGTTTTACGGGCGGCAGCCATACCTCAATGTTTCAAAAACGGGCTTTCGCTTCCTTATGAAGACGGAAATAAAAGGCTATGCGCCACTTCTTTCAGCCAGCAGTAAAAATATGATGTTCCCTACAAGATCCTAGAGAGTCAGAGACAGCTTTCATCATTCTGTCAACGTTGCCGCAGTAATATTCCAAACTGAGCATATTTGGTGTGCTGATAATATGCCACGCTGGGCCAATTAGACACTCTGCTCCAGCCTGGTTTGCTTTTTACCTCTGGTTGCCTCTGCAGTTTACTACGGCTTCTAGGACCGTCCTCTATTGCAGAAATCGTGCCCTAAAAAGTCCAGACAAAATGCTTCATTTACATTAGAATACAATTATAACCCAACGACTTCCTTATATAGTTTACTGTTTAACCTCTCTATAGCTCCATAAAGCCAGATTGCCACTTGTGAACATATAGAGAAGGCAAACCGAAACCTCAATTTTCCGCGGCCTTCCTTTCACCTGAATTGCTTATTGGATGTACGCCTGTACTGAGCGTATTAAAAATTCACATTTTTGAAATAAGCTTACATCTAGAACAGCGCTAATCCCTTCTTTCTTAATTAACAATACCGTTGTTTACCGCAACTGCAATAGCTTTACCTGATGCTCTAGCCCCGTATTTCTCTTAAATAATTTTTATAATATTTGTTAGTTTCACCTTTCCGCAGGAAGTTCCACTGTGGGTACTCGTGATAGGTAAACGAGCCTTTCAAGCCTAGTTGAACACGATCAACAACAAAAAAACCGCCAATAGGACGAGAAAGAATTATGATTCTACTATCCCATCTTTGAATGGAACCTACCTTAAGTGAAACCTATCTTTCATTAGTTTTTATAAAGTAGGACCGATTTTCACTTGGTTTTTGTTTCTTAGAACCCATTTCATGTTCCAGTCAATTTTTGTTGCAGTAAGTTTATCCCTAAGTCCATCCTAAAATCTGTATTGGGTAGAATTATCTATAATGAGATCTATGCTGGGTGAAGCCTACCTTTCATGAGGTTTTTTGGTTAGAACTTACCTCTCATAAGAGTTTTTTTAAGTTGCATAGGTTTAGTCTGGCAAGCAATTTTATCTATAGAAACTTATGGATCTCGTTAGTTTATTTCTTTTTGTATTATTTATTTGTTATGCTCTAATGCAATAAGTTTCTACTAGAATATCAAAAATATTACAAGAAATACAGATTTTTTATATATACACAATATTTTTTTTACACACATATTTTTTATTCATACACAAAATGAAATATCAGTACATCCCAGCAAAATATCTGGTAAGCAATTGGATTAGCAAGATACCACAAAATGTCTAAATTATTTGATAATATGCAAACAATAGTGCAGTAATATCATCCGCTGTAGTGAAGTTATCAGCTGATTATTTTAAAATTTCGGCCATTTCAGCCTAAAGCAAATTTCCGATGTGCGCCTCCGAAAAACAAAAATTATCTAATGCATTTTATTTATCCGATGAACTTAATATTAAAATAAGAATCTAAAATTGCGAAAATTTAATTAGGATGGCATCCTCAATGTCAAATTTGACACGGCTGTTAGCCCAACATAGCAAATTCCACATGGAACCACAAATGAAATATCAAATACTGTTTTAATGCATAATTTAAAGCTAGGTATCTTTGTGTTATCTGCAGATTAAAGAATTAATTTTTTATTTCCGTTTACGCTTGGCAGTTTTTACGTTGCATGCGTTGTGCTGACCAGACGCATCTGATGCTCCAAAGGACCACCAATGAGAATATAACAGGCAGTTCGTGACAATTACTGCTCTTGGCAAGTTGGCCTTTTATTCGAGAGTTACTTTTTGGCCATGCAATTATGATAGATACCCTGCCCTATACCCGACTAAATAAATCTCTGAGTCGCGATTATTGGTGTTTTCCCTCTACGGGAATAAAAACAGACGATCGCAAATACAATTGCAGTGAAATAAGAGGACCACTTACAAAACATTCTGTTCACATCCTCCTGCTCTACTCCATGAAACGTATTCAAATATTTGCATAGTAATTTAACTATCAAAAAGAAAAAAGGTGACAACAAGTGACAAAAAAGGATAGCATCTAGTGAAACAGCCACAGAGATAGGAATAGGCAACTGGTTTGTATTAAGTAATGCGAAATTTCTTTCTTCGGAAGTAGATAGAACCGCCGGGAAACCAGAGATACGCGCCATTTGCACAGCGAATTCTCTGTCAGAAGAAAAACTGATCGATGAATTCAGAATATGGTTCGGAATAGTAAGGGAGGATGCATATAATTGCCAACAATGTTTATGATTATTCAAGCAATGCCATATAAATTAATAAAAATTATGTGAAGACGAGCACCCAGCCTTTCTGACTGTAGCTCCAACAAACATCATATACGAGAGGAACAAACTAAGGCATTTGTATTCAGATCTTTTTGTGCTTTTTTGCTCATTAAGGATGTACATTCGTAATATGTGTATGTAGGCCCGTTCATTTTTGACTACCTGAACGAGTAGAAAAGCGTGTTATGTCTCTTTTTATTGGTGTTGCCTTCCAACAAAACAGAAGTTACAGCACAATATTCATTTCTAAAAAGTGCCTACAACTGTTGCCTCCCGTTGACGACTTCTTGTACCGCGTATCTTGTTTTTTGGTGTTTAACCTACTCATCGGCACGTCCAAGTTTTGCCTTGTTGCACTGTCGGTGACTTTCAGCAAGAGTGCCTTTCATTCTGCTATTGCCGGCAGCGGTAACGAACATCAAAGGCCCAAATTCTATTGAGCTCTGTAACGGTTACTATTAACCGTTGTTGCGGTTGGGTACTATTAGAGATTAAAGCAAAAGTTGTTTTCCTTCTAATTTGTATTCATATAAGAAAGAACTTACATATTCGGCATCTTACACAACGTAAAAGATAAATTGCTGTGACGCACTTAATTCGCTAATTGTGCCATGTAGCGCTCAGCTGTGAAGGACATGCACCGATAAAATTTGAATGTTTTGCGCACATCTCGCTCAGCAATCGCTGCTTAGTGTTCATCTAACAATGCTGTGGACAATTCGTCTAGTTAGGAATTTCTTAGAAATGTTGAAAACGAAGCTTCTCCATCAATGAAACTGGTTATCGCTAAGTCAAAGTATGTGGTCTTAACTTTTGAGCAGGAAGAAATAAAAATTAATAAGATATACGTACCAGTATATAGACTGAAAAGAGCGTCTTAAAGAGGCCGAGCAGATCCTGTGCCACTAAAACAGAGAAGGACACCGCTTCGATATTTCATCAGGGACCGCGCAATAAACACATGCCTAAATTACACAGAGTGGTAAAGCCTCGCATCAAGAAGGACCAACGCACATTACCCTACTAGCAGTTGATTACTCCGTCCAGATGTGAACTGGAGAACAGGCAGGCTCAAGGGAATAGAAAGACACCCAGCAGGTCACAAGGCCAGAGACAAGTTAGAGAGGGGTTTTAGAGCTTCGAAGCGTCCAAAGTAAGGCCATTTAGGCGATGAACCCCAGGAGGTTGGCTATCACAGGACGGTCGCATGGCACTGCCTCCGCACCCTGCTTTCGACCGTGGCCTCTCTTTCTTGTCCATCGAGGATATCATCACGGGGAACAGGGATGTCTGCTGCCCGCTGCGCGATTCTGCATAGTCTCAGCATCTCCTGGCATATAATGCCAATGCAGGGGTGTTTCCTCTGAAAGAAAACTCACCAATCAGAGATAGCTACCTAGTCTCACGATTCTGACCAAAAACGGAGCCAAATTTCAGCTACGTGTCGACCCCATTAAAGCGAGGGATCAGTCAGTGTAAGAGATTTCGTTCTAGGAATCGTAGAGGGTGACCTAATTTAGACCTAATCGAAAGTGCGAGCATTTACCTAGCTTTGCCTCGTATTATCTATACTGGGATCGATAGCCAGCCGGTCCCCATAGATATAGCATCTCGTGAAGTCCATTGTAAAAATATGGTTTAGACGTGTACAAAGATGCAGCAGTATGGAGGGTACCCATGTCAGCTTTTCGGCTGTCACTGTTGCTACACCTGGGAGTGTTCTGTCAGGATCATGCTGGAAGGAGATACGATATCGTGCTGCGAGCAGGTGCATGAGTTGGCCTTTTGACGGGAAAAAAGACATCGATCTCTGCGGGACACAGATAGGAATTTTATCGGAAACAACAAACCACTATAACTAGGGATTCCTACTGCACATGACACATTTGTACAAAGAGCATGTATTTTAATATACATGCTCTTTGTACAAATATAATAATACTATCACCATTTAAGCAGAAAACTTAACCAGTGAATGCCATCAGATTCATGAGTCAGCATCTTATAACTAGAGCAGCGAAAATGAGGGTATGTGTAAGGCAAAAATGATGTAACAACGCTGACTTCATTGGTAAAGTGCCCATACAGTCATTACTAGTCGACCTTATTTCATAATAAATCAATAGTTTGTCAGCAACACTTCAAGCGTGAAACTTATTACAGAAATAACTAAAGTAACTTCTGTTGAGCTCTGCTAGTACTGTCTTAAGTTCACGAGATGGATATACATGTGTGCATCTAAGTTGTCTACGTGTTATACAAGCATTTACAGTCTACATACGTTCTAATTTAAATTATTGCAATGGTTATTTTGTTGTTGCCTGTCCGTTTTTGGAATATACTTAGTTGAGGCTTGGTCCCTGACTATAATGTCACTAAATATATAATTTCCTCATCATAGAAGGTGCTCAGCCTGCACTAAATCAACTACGAGTTATCATAAATGTGCCCCTATGTGTCATATAGATGCAATTAAAGAGGTCACAAAAATATTAATACCGCGAAGCAGGCGACAGTCAACTAGGTGATCCGTCTGTGTTACCGTAGTTAGTTCTCCTGAGTTGACAGGAATATTTCCCTAAGTATCGAATTTTCATAGCCGTAAAGTGTGAGCACTAAACGAAGCGAGCGGCTACAGTGCATGTCTTCTATTTTAATACTTGCCAACTCCTCTTTTTATGTGTCACATTTGCTAGAACACTAAACAATAGTCAGTTCTTTTGCAAATGTTTTAC
The DNA here is from genome assembly GCA_002081605.1 of Tropilaelaps mercedesae. Lineage (NCBI taxonomy): Eukaryota > Metazoa > Arthropoda > Arachnida > Mesostigmata > Laelapidae > Tropilaelaps > Tropilaelaps mercedesae. The sequence continues at coordinate 13,282 of MNPL01025662.1, forward strand.
TACAACAGAGCCCGAGTGCAGCAAAGTGATTGGACGGTATTCATATGCAAAACTGTTCTCACCGCTGAGTTCACGGATTCTACCATGTCCCACCAAAATGTATTCTCAGTCGTGCGTACATTTTTCAATACTCTCCCTCCTTTTTTCTAAGAGAGCTTTGTATCGCGATGCGAGCAAATGTGAGAAAAGTAGGTGTGCTGGGCCGTTAGCAAAGCAAGATAACGAACGACACTTTTTTGAGACATTAAAAGACATTCCACTTTAAGATATTAGCATTAGCTGCTCTGGGTAATTCGTGCCATCTCTATGCTGGCTGGTATCCGTTGGCACACTGATGCTTACAATAGCTAAGACGGCCTCATTATATGTCTCATTATATAATTACGCACATTATGCTACATTCCTTTCAAACGAAACGTAATATTTTTAAAATGAACGACACGCTTGTTCGCCAGTTTGTACGACCCGCGATATTTTCGGAATATGAACCTACAAAACTGCAGAGCTACAATGTTATTATTATTATATTGCCATTTTGTCAACTCTTATCAAAGCGTTAATTTTCTCTCTAAGCAAGCTCATATTTGTTGCCATCCATTATTTGTATAGCTCAAACAATACAATTCTTCAGAGCGAAGTTTTGCTTCTAAATTAAAGTTTAATCAATCTATATTTTGCCAGAACATTCCAACATAAAGTTAAATTCAAAGCGTGTCGTTATCGTTTCCCATACTTGAGAAAAAATCAAAACATCGCACATCTGTCAGCATTCGCGTGATAGATATACTTAGAAGGCCAGTCGTATGCCAAACAGGTACTGTATTTTCTCTGTAACGATAAAATATTTGAGCTAGCTCAAACAATAGCCATACAGAGTTGATGTATTTATCATGTTTGTATCTTCAAAAACGAGTGTATAACCAAGCATCTGAATACTCCGACACGAAAAAGCGTCAAGTTGCTGATATTGATATGCGCTTCATTAAGAAAAATTAACCAAAGCTTCTTCTCCAAAGTCTATCTAAAATCTTCCAACAACACTTGCTACTGAAATATCGAGCTACCTATTTGTAGAATGTAGTCCGCAATACCTGGATAGTAGAGTTACCTAGAATTCGTACCCTCATGGGCTGCACTGTATATTTGTGTAACTATTTGTATGTATTTTACGTCCTTTTCAACTTGGAGGAGCGAAGTTATGTTTCTCATTTCCATATGACTGTACTGGAGTTACTTCTATGGGGTTCAAGTGGGGGTAAAACTTCTCGATTTTTTGGGTTGTCTCGTATGCCATTCGTCCTGCGAACATAATCTTTGCTACTCAATCCAGTTCCATCTTGCACCATCCTTTCTTTCCATTCCCATCCTGTCTTCTTTGGTATCAACTCATATAATTGATGTCAGGACTCGGGGCCGGAGCCTTCTTGCACTGGCAAGTCCAGGAAGCGCTGGCCATTCTGACAGGATTAGCCTTTTTTCGGGTGTACATGTTGATACAGTATCTCGATAGCCTCCAACTCGCTTGCTAGCAGCCCTCCCCCGACGTTCGACTCTACCGTCATCTGACCACGGCCGATGGCCATCACGGAGAAGTCAACCATCCTGCCAGGAAGAGCGATCTTTTGATTGCAACGAATCTTTTTGTCGTCAGCTTCTGTCTCCTCCCTGCTCCGAGAATCGGATTCTGATAGAAACGGTCGCCTTTCCTGCCATACACTCCTCTCTATACACTGCCATATACTTTTCACCGCTGTCCGACTATCCGCGAATAGGCTTTTCTGTGGCGAGCTCTTGTGTCCATGAGCCAGACGCCTGTCGCGCACAATTGTGCGGTCATCCAGCGTTGAAAGTGGGCGATATTTTTCGTCCTAGCCAGGGCTCTATACTGTAATCCTCTTGCACTTTTCGCCCTCGTTTCCCAGGCTTCAATGAGATGTTTCCTGACCTAGGCTATTCTAAACAGCAAGTGCAGCCTCCTTACGCAGATGACACGTATAGATTTACTAGTACAACATCAACTCGCTCTTAACTAATAGCCGTGCCTCTAGTGTCGTGATTGTACGATCGAAGTCGAATATTTAGTAACGTCTAAAGTAGCGTAATTTATACACTGTTAAAAGATTCGTCAAATGTGAAGAAGCTATGTAAAAGAAGAGCACGACTTGAGTTATAAGTTTAAAGAATTTTCAGTCGCCAATGAACCAAGTTCGATTTGTGGGCATCTGTTACTGGGCATAAACGTTTTCAAAACATAGCTTATTGCTCCAAGGATTTCTGGCAGAGGCCAAAACAGCAGGCTTGAGTTCAATTCGGCTCGGTTTATGATACTGTGTATGCATTTACAAAAGCATTAACACATTTGTAGTACCGCATGAAACCCTGTCTTGAAATAATTTGAAATTCGTATACGTATTCCACGGGTGCAATTTTTATCTTCCTTTGGCAGCGTCTTAGATGCTATCAAAAACTAAGAAGCTAAAGTGTTTAAAATAATTTTTCTGCGTAGTTTCGTATACAGTTGGTGATTTATATTATCCGTTTTATTGCTTTACCTTTTCTAATATTAGTTATCGGCCCACGGATGTTGGTTCACGGTATTTGAAGTGTATGAACAATATGTTCGATGTAAAGAAAGTAAAAATCTGGTTGACTAACGAAAAGAACAGTGCCAATGGGCTTTCGCTGGGAACGCAAACGACAACTGATTTCTTAATTTGAACTCGAGCAGGCACCGAATATATACATGCTATTAAAGAACTGACTGGGCGAGTGATATTATCTATCAGCATCCAGTTTTAAGCGCCACATTAGCCTTACGTAGAATTATTGTTATTTGATGCACTTTATATCGTTATTATGACAACGTATGACATAGCGATGTCCGCTATGTCCGCGATGACAGCGATGTCTGGATGGACATCTGCGTCATCCTTACATGGCACGCGTTGGATTTGGCGCAATTTGTTGGATTTTTAGTCACATGAATGTCATTCTAAAACAGATCCGAGTAACACCTCATATACACCCCTAGGTATTTTCAAGTATCATTTTGAAGGTATTATAATTCTTGTACCTTTGCTTGTAAAGCCATTGCTAAGCGCTTTGAAGAGGTGTTCGGTCAGTCACTGAGAGAGTGTGCTCTATGAGAAAGTTTACAAAATTTTGGTCTAAAATATTTTGCATGAAGTCTGAGGGCTTATTGTGTTTCCCAAGCCTGTGATTCTCCTCTAGATTATGCGTTGAAAAGTATAGTAGCGATTATCGAGGCAAACCGCTACGCAAAGCTCGCACGTCGCTCGCATCGGACTTTAATAAGCGCAGATAAGTAGCGAAAGCAACGTTCATATTGATAGAAGAAAAACTACACACATCAGAGAGGATACGCAGTTTTTAAAAGGTAACGACAAAGCCAGCTAACTTCTGTGTAAGTTACGGTCATATTGAGAAAAAATTTCCAATTGGCAAGAGAGAGTTCTTCTAGTTTCTCTTCAACACAACAGACGGGCCTTACCAAAGTGGCAGATCAATAAACATAGTCATTGTAACCATTATCATCGCCAGCGTCACCCCCATAATCATCACATGGTGTAGTATATTAGACCTAGAGATGAGTAGCCAAGGACGATCGCTAGATATAGCTTATTCCGCAACTTTAAAATTTAATATAAATATGAGAACCGCTCGGCTAGCTGGCAGGCACCATTCTCCGTGTGGCGCCATATTTCAAAAATAACAAGTATCATCCAGAATTGAACGCTCGGAGGATACGCACTAAGTTGACGATATCCATTTCGCCCTGAAAAACTTGCTGTCCATCAAACCTGTATCATTTTGCAAAATTACTAGAGAAATTTCTCCCGTATTACCATCTACTTTTTTTGCAGGAAGGAGGGAAGGGTATTCGGTATGCCGTACCTACTCCAGTTACCACATTGGAATTAACACCAGCTGCTTCGCCATTTTGCGTCCCGATAGGCAGCACTATACTTTGTTGTAGCAGAGAAAAGAGGCTGATGACACTATGATTAGTAGTGGTAGTAATAGTCATTTTTCATATATCCCTAATGTAATTTAACCATTCAGCGTCGCTTACTAATTCAGCTTTCTACCGGTTGGTGCCGAATGATATATTACTGCCCATGATCTCAGCTGCGTAAAATCGGATGCTTGGAAGTTTTACTTGTGCTTGTGGAGGCTCGCTACGATCGACACCGACTGGCCAGGCCTACCGTGTACTGTTCGCAGAAACGATTAATTGTTCGGGCGCGAGAACTCATTGCTACCAAGTTAATGCGCTTCGACAATATTGAAACGGGATGAACGCCGACATTACATCCTTTCACCTAGAAATTTTAGTCCCTTTTTAAAGAGGACCGGCGGACTGGACTTCTATACTCATAAGTAAACTAGTTTAAGTACAGGCGTTAGGTCAAATGGTGGAATATATAACAGCATAATTACTGAATCGATTTGAATATAGAACGCCAAAGCATTATTCAAATGACTTAGCTTGTTTTGAGAGCAATGTTAAGTATTTCGAATGACAAATCTCTGTCATCTATCTGCTTTGCGAGATTTAGCCACTTGTTCACCGATCTCTTCGAGTGTGTCATACATCAGTTTATATCCTTTTCCAACTGTTGCAGGTAAACAACAACTGTGCAAAGCATGGGTTTTCGTTCATAGGCAGAAAAAGGAAATATGAACCGTAAGCTGCTACTGCAAACAAACGAATCGCTAAGGGAATATTATAAGTAACCCCATGTATCCAACACGTTTTAAACGGTGAAACACCTCGTGAAGAAACGGTACATCGATGGTGCATGCATATGTTACTATTGGACTACAATACTTTGCCCTCGACACAACACAAATAGTGTTACGATGAGGCTGTATAAAAATAGATAGGAAAAACTGTTTTCGCTTCCTGCTGTGCTTCTCTTTTCCGGAGGCTCCCTACATTATAATCCAGCACATTGCGATGTTTAATTGAGACAAAGAGCTGACTTATTTATAGCTAAATAAAATAGACCGAAAAGGTTCAGGCTGTAAAACGCAAGTACATCCTAGAATCGGGAATTCACTGTATTGCTATAGACTACATCTAATCAATGGAGAATCAATCTCTGCTCTCGAATACAATAGTAGCTATGGCGATTTTGAAAAAGCGAATGACCTTCTAAATGAACAAGAAACAATTATGTTACCTGTAGACTATCATTTCACTAAGCCGAAAAGGGGTTTTCTTTGCATTATAGATTCGTTACGCGCTAGTCATAAAAAATACAAGTATGTAATGACAAAAATTAAAGCAAAATCAAATTGCATAAATCGTAAATTCATGACCAATGAACTCTGTTTTGCTATGCGCTGAATTTAAACATTATTGCCTGCATTCGATATTTACCCCTTTCTTTGCTGTGGCCTGAGCACACGCGTCAGTACGAGAGGGCACGGTGAGTAACCACGGCCAGAGGCAGATCTCACAGAAAACGAAGTCAAACATCACCGGATTCGGATGCACCTGGGCATGTTGATGTGCCTTTTTTTTATCTTTTCGGATGAACGCATCCATCCACACGGGCCTGCACACGGGCAGTTACCACAATACAAGCATTGCAACAACCGCAAGTCAGCCTGCAAAAGCAGTTTTCGTGCTAGCAGAACGTGCATTATTGAGAAGAAAGGGTAGAAACGGACAACTTTATAATAAATCTAAAATAAAAAAAAATATAAAAATATAAAAAAATAAAATATAATAAACTTTACCACTTCTAAACCCCAGACTTCTTTTTCGTTTCATCCATTACATCCCAATATATTGTATCAGTTCTTGTAGCGTAACATACGAGTGCCACACGCATTGCCCATAAACGCTGCTTGGACGAAAGCGCTAAAACCTGTTGAAATCTGCAAAATACAAGGTTTAAGCCCTTGAACGGTTTGTAATGCCAAGGAAAAGCATTCTCGCATACCCCTACCCTCCGAAAACAAATGAAATATATTTTCATTAACCTCAGAGCTTTGTTCTCTGAATCCACTGTTCGCTTCTCAGGGCATAAATAAAACGGTTCCGCTTATCGAAGTTGGAACATCCGTTCGCTCTGTGATGGTAGCAAGTGTCGTGGACTAAATGTATTTTCTTATTGTTGACAACATAACAGAAGCTGAGCTCCAAATAGAAGCTATGAGGCCGTTGTGAACTTTTTCATGACCTTAACACAGTCTGAGAAGTTGATTCATGGAAATCTACTTGGCATATGATTTGAATAATATGAAATAAGCTTTAACGACGTTTTCAAATAATTGTGAGAACTATGCAAAGTGTTAAGCCCATACAAACAAAAACAGTATACTTATAAAGCGCAGTATAATTACTTTCCATAGTTGCAATTTATAGTTAAATAGGGTTGAATAATAGAGATTTTCATCATAAATTCTTGAAAGCTAGATATCACTGTAAAACTCCGATGGAATCAGAAAAATCGAACAAACACAAAAGCGTTACTATTTCCTAGCTTGTGAAACGAATCAAGTTTATGAATTTACTAAAGGTCATAAGCTAGAGAAGAGAAACGCTTCTGTATTTGTTTATTTCTTCGAACATCCCAGAACAGTTTCACATTAGTGCTTAGCCTGAGTGTTTCTCATTAAATAAGGTAGAACTAAGAGCAGCCCTGTTTTCGCTATAAATACTTCAAAACTCAATTTTAATGTTACAAAAGAAATTCACACAAGTACAAAAAACATTACTGTTTATTACTCTATGACAAAAACATTTTGCGGAGAATATTTTGGAAAAACATTTTGAATCACAAATTTAAGCGTACTCTCTATTTTAAGCTTAGAGCCGCTTTTGCATTACTTCAAGCGCCTACTTTTACTAAACCTGTTTGTTTCCTGTGCTTTTCAGTGTACACATATTCTCATCATCCACAAATGCTATTGCTCACCCTTCTGCCAAGTGGCTAGTTACCCTGCACCATGCTATTCTCGCTACCTTCACATCAAAACCTTATGCTCGCCTTTGTTGCGATCCCCCATACACGTTGCGTACAAGCAACTCGCAAAAGCATCTCTTGCACGCGTGGTGCTTCTGTGCCTCCGCCTGTATCTGTGACTATGTGTTAGACAACGCTTGAAAAGAGTAGTCCGACCTGTATCGCATGCGGATCTCTTCTCTGTGTTGACAAACAAAAGGAGTAGTTGGTACCAACTAACGCGTGGCTTGTTCCGTTCTACGCAAAAAATACCAGCAGAAGAACACGAAAACGATACGCGAAAGCTTCCCGCGTTCACCTGTCGGCGCTTTCTTGGGTCATCACCCAAGGCGGTTGCATGCGAATGCTGCGTAGGCCCCAACCTCGGCACGTAGCGCTTAGCTCTCAACGAGACACCAACCGCGGCGCAGCTTTTACCTCTTGCGGTAGCAAAAACATGACAAGAGCAGGCTGTGCTCAACTTCCCGTCAGATATAGGCGTAACGGCTGCGACGCGTCAGACTTGTTGAAAATCACTTGTAGACATCATGGTTTCCAAGCAAAGAGGAAGCCTCCTGTCAGACTGAATTTACCCGTCAATCTGCTACGTAAAGTGTGGAAGGCTAGACATCACTTGGAAGAAGGTGTGGCGGAGACGGTGTAAAGAGAGCACTGCTAAGAAAAAGCCAACTAGGCCAAACGTGGCGAATGGAATAAAATAGCGGGTGAAGGAGCCTTCACCTCCAGATGTCGTTTGCGCGTAGTTTTACGTAAAACTTGGCGGACTTGTCACCTTCCCTTTTTTCAACATGTATATACAAAAGGCCCTTCGTTTTCCTCATATTTTATCTCACGGAAAAATGGAAGCTACTTCAAGTTCTGCGTCATGCCGGTGGACGTACGGAACATCCTTATGAATGAAACCAACAATACAAAATGTATTTAACTTGGAATCGACTTCAACTAGAGAACTTTTAGTTTGTGTTACGGAGATAGTTGCCCTGTTCTTATTTCAGTATTGTAAACATGTGTGAATGACATGAAATTTTTCTAGCGGTTTCTTATAGTGTGATATACCGTGTAATGCTTCCTCAAATGCATTTGTACGGACATTTATCAGAATTTCTATATATGATATCCTACACGAGATTTATTTGCCGTAGCCTCGCTCATATTAACATTTCCGTTAGCTGTTTTTACCTATGGCGATCTTTGGTTCCCTGGTATGCGAATTTAACTTTATTTACGGAACGGTAGAAGGGAGCTACTTGGCTATGCCCTTTTTTATGTTAATTATGTATTGATTCGTCCCAAATAGTCGTAATTCAAACTACTATACATTTTTATTAGTAACAGTGGCGATTTTTACTACATCTTACAGACGCTATACGTTATTTTTCGGATGCCCAAAGCAACACTTTGAAGACTCCTGTACTGTACAAGTTGCGCTACCTACGCTAACCTCGTAATCGATCATTGGTGTTTTTAGGAGATGAGGTTTGTATACCGCTCCCAAATGCCCTCTTTAATGCATTGAAACATTTTAAAAATAAGTTAGTGTTACATCGCTTGAGTTTACACCGTTGCAATTCAGGATATTTAAACTCTGGTTGCATGTTGAACTAAGATTACTTTGAAGTTTGTTGAGTTAGTTGAGACTAGAATAAAAAAATTGCTAATTTAATATATGATTAACTCTTCACGATACTAGGAAAAGGGATATATATGTGTCAGCCGAACATGAGGTCTTTAACGAAGTAGGTAATGTGGCTCTCAGAGCGTAACATAATTAAAGTTATTTTGGATATCACTGTCATGGTACAGAATCCGAAGTTAACTCCTACTTTACAACAAAGGTATAGCGTTTATCCCCCATAAACACGTACCTCAGAGCGTATCCGCAATCGCATATATGTACGTATGGATATTGCCATGCGTGACCACAACAATCGCCTATATAGAAAATTTGTAGTAATGAAACAGATAAGAGGGCAAATGAGCAACATTTTTTAATTTATAGTATAGTGATAACCACCCGCCTCTCTATATAACGGAAGCGACTCTGATAAGGTTTTGATAATATAGTGCGTGTGTTTATGCGCTGAATCTGTCCGTTTGTACGTGTGAAAGACAAAACGGTTCAACCCCTCATCCTACATCTGGTGCAACCTCGAAAGGTAGGAACACTGCTCGTAGAAAGTGAAACACATCCCTTGTGGGTAATCTATATGAGTAGACCGAAAAGCGACTAAACGGCCAGCCACCATTCGTGTTTGCTAGGTGGATTCATTGCTAACAGCAACGATAGTAGATCACCCAGCAAGTGTTGGCACCGCGAATGAATTGGATGGCTCTGTGATCAAATATGAGGCGCAAAACATAAGCACCTAGTTAAGCTACCGATAAACCACCGTATCCCGTCCCAGCAGAAGAATAGCTCTGACGGTTAAAGCTGAGGTCCATTCGCTAATTAACGCTGTTAATTCTGTGCCTAGCTCAGTGTAATATGCCGACCCGTCGCACTCCCTAAAGTGTGGGCTACATCCACATAGTGCAATTGGTTTAGCTAGGGACGCCATAAAGTCGAACGCCTAAATGCAAGACTTGTGTGCCCTGATACCGTAGAGGACTATTTTAACCTTAGCGTGTTGAGCGTTATCTAGTTTTATCTATATTTAATAGCTGCATGGCTCGCATTGTCAAAAACTTTCAAAACCGTACAATACTTTTCTAGATTAATGTATATGAACTAATAACACCGCAGAGGAAAAAAGAAAAGCACCGTACATATCTTAATTTGCTTTGCGTTTAATGACTTCTCAAAACATACGTTCATAACGCTGTACACACTCGTGTACAGTGAAACGCAATGAATACACGCGGCTACTTCGGCCAAAAAGAAATCGTCACACATAGCAGAGTCAAAAATAATCATTGGAAATATGACAGACGACTTAGCTTACGGATAGACATGACAAAAGTCCTCCTTAATTAAAAACTCAACCAATGTACAGCAGCCACTGTGCCAAAATCCATCTAGAGAAACTTTTGCATGTCGCCGTACTGCCTGCATTTGGATTATCATCGCCATATATTTGTGTTTTGATATGTTTGATACATTCGCATGATAAGCTGTGGCTGATAAGCAGCTTGTGGCGGCTTACAGATGATGAAGTCGTAGCTGTTATTACGCCTGGCTAGCTTTAAAACTGCAAATTATGCCAAGAAGTCTCTTTGGTATAGCCCTACGCATTCTGTATGTATGTATGCATGTATGTTTTGGTACCATACTGACCGGAAATATTACCTTCAGTTCAGGGCAGAGCATCGGGGGGTTGGGGCGGCTATGTCCGGGTAGAGTTGTCACAGCGGGGTCATAATCATCAGCGTTATGATTGTGAGTTCACTGCTTACGCGGACTCACGCATGTTCTGGTCAGAGCGTGAGGAATTTAGTAGAGGAAGAAGAGGTGATGTGCGTTTATTTATGCCTGCATGCCGCATAAGACGGACGGAGCCCTGGGCATTGTGATAACTGAATGTCGATAGCAAGCTGCAGGCGATAACAACGTGACGGCTGTGATGGCGCCGCCAGCAGTCATAATATCGGACAGTGGCACAACTCGCGGCATTAGTGGATGATGTTGGTCTTGTACGCGTTGCTTTCATATGAATGTGTATGTGGATTTGTGGATATGAATACAGAGGCCAGAAGGCATAATTCGACCCCTGATTTATATAGCAGGAGACTAGGAGTAGGCAGAAATGCAGATAAACGCATTCGGCGACGTGATGACCTGGTTAGCTAAATAGTCGGTGTGTGAAGCAAAAGGCTCTGAATAGTAACTTCCCGTGTGATAACAAAATCATTACCTGATGCCGGCGGTAAAGCGTAGACTTATGGGCGACTGAATATGCTGCCAGGGTAGATATAGTCTGAGCAACCGATGAGGAGCGGCGTGGTAACAACTACCGTTTGGCATACATTCAGCTCTCATGTTCTATTTTTATAGCTGAGCTACTACCATTGTGTAAGCCAACAGCGCTTAGGATTGGAACAAAACAAACGAACATGTTTATAAATTTCAAATAGATTCCAACACTTCCGCTCAACATTCTTTTTATAGGGACACCTATTTAGTAGTAACTTCTATTGTTTGGTCCATTTTGATACCACTCAGGATTGCGTCCTTGGTTTTTGTAATTTCACATATATTGCTATTGAGTTTATGCGGCTTGAGCAAGTCCACAGCATCCAAAAAACCGACATAAACGATAAGGTTATCTGCATACGGGCTCTTTGTCATAAATGTGTTGTCTTACTGAGATGTGACCTCGCTATACGACTCGACAGTTAAACTGAGGTTACAGGTCTTTTTCGATGTCGCTAGTATGTCACTTGCGCCATTTTATCGACAGAATAGCGATACTTTTTCGTGCCGTCCTTTTTTCTCCATGATCACGACGCACTGTGAATAAAGGATCACGAAATTATCGCATCGTTCTTCCTAACTGTTTCCGCGTAAGACACCGTATTGCTTTGACAATCGCGGAATATATCGCCGGCTAAATCTGCCGAATAGACGTTCAAATGCGGATAGCGGGAGAGGTCCAGAGGTGTGTGGATGTCATAGATATAATGACCATAAGAACGTGAGCTATTTCAGCTTAGTTGGACGAAAAGTGTCAGCTGCTTGTGAGTCTTCCAATCACTTCGGCATAGCCCCTGTTCGCTTGTATGGAGATTCGTTCGTCCTGTTTGTGCGAAAGCGTAGACGCTGTTTGGCAGCAAAGGTGGACGAGTAGAAGACGAAGGGAATGGTCGACAAGGGTTAGGGTACGTTCTCTCTGCCACCCACTACTCATTCTTCGCCATATCCGTTCCGCCGCTTTCCGGCTGTGCCCATATCGTAGCGCAGCCTCACAAGGTTCCGATGGTTCTACCATAGGTGATCCATCTCATCCAGCAAGTGATCCGGCAGTAGAAGACCGTCGCACACTGCACTTCTTGGTCGCACAGACCACTGCACAATTGCAGGCCTCGTAGGCCTCATCGTGTCTCACTAAGCTACGGAACCTCGGTTCTGATGGCGGCCATGCCTCCATTTTCTGTTATACCAATCACTAATTTTCCTCATTGCCTCCTTTCTGGGGGCTCATCCTACCCCGTTGCTATTCTTGCCAATTTCTTGCTTGTCACACAGATAGACACACGCACATACAGAGGCCCAATGAAGAAACACACAGCGTCTCGTGTGGCCGCAGCGAGGTTGCTCCTATCTTACTGGACTAGTCGGGTATAATATTTCGTATAACCTACCATGTCGACAAACGGGCAGGTCCCTAGAGATTAAGACGACGCTAAGGGATATGAATATCTATTCACCTCTGGTAAAGAAGAGCATGTGCACACAATACTGAGGAATATTAACTGAATGTAAACTCATTACAGTAAAAACGAGGATTTGGAACGCAGGTAGGAAAGCTGGTTTTTTAGAACATCTTTTATAAATAATATAATAATGGTTGGATTAAATAATAATGGATGATGATTCAGTCAATTTCTGTACATTGGTTCATAATAAAACTAGTTAGCAACCTGTTGTACTGACATTTATACCGTAGTTAACGAAATAATCCAAGTAACTGAAAGTTAAACGAATGTGAGAAAGGGAATTACCAAGGCAGGTGGACTTAAGTTAAAATGGTTTATTTTTTCGATATAACACTTTTGCATTGATTAAAAACACATTCTGGCTATGAAGAACATCGTATAATCTCGATAGAAACAACAAAGTTGTAAAGATATTTTTGTTTAAAAACTGCGAGCGGCTGCTATCACAAAAAGCTCAGTCTTGTGAGCGTGCAAACGTGTTTGTGGCAATATTACATGCTTACTTGCTGTTTCTAACTTCGATTATTGCAACCCAGTGTCGCGACCGATTTGAAATGTAATCCTCTTACAAATATCTCACAGTGTAGACCGTACCCATAGATAAGCAGTAAAACTGCACGGCGTTTTGCAGCATTTACATGGTCATGAAGATGCAGGACAAGTTTTTTTCTAATGAATTTGTGAAATCTTCATGGTTGGAATAGATTAACCTTCCATCCAGTTGACTGAAACTTGGTGAAGAAACACGCATCTTAGTTCTGAACTATTTACTCATGGGCATCTGCTGGAACTCATGTTATCGCAACTACCTTACACTTAGTGGCGGTAAGTTGTCTGGTAGCTGAAAAATTTCACACCTCGCCACAATGCGTTCTGCAAATGTTGAGTTGACTTTGGCAACCAATAGCACTTTACAAGTTCAACTTAGAAGAAACAGACTTGCTAGATGTCGCCACTGAGTGTACACAAAGTCATTTATATATAAACGATTTCCAGCGGGACATACACGTCGATTCTTTAGGAAATCGGTGTGTTCCCGAGGGTCGGACAAGCACCATGATTAGCTTACATACGCCTACCTAACAGATATATTCTATTATGTCGTATTCACAAAATGCATTTCAGTAAAACAGATTGATTTGTCACGTTATCACATAAAGCAATTTTATCGTGACTCAGTGATGTTTAATAGATTGGTATAGGCTGTAGTTCAACTTAGTTGTTAGTTTAATAAAAAGTACCTATTTCGTAGACATAAATTTAGCCCTTGAATTACTACCGCTCATGAAAAATCGATTCGCGCAGTTCCAATTTATAGCTCAACTCATTTTTCGAGTTCACTTACACCCGCCAATCACTACCGGCTTCGGTTTAAGCGTCTTCACTAAGCGCTTCGCCTTTGGAATATGTCAGCTGGACCACTCTTCATTCTACGTCGACGATATCTGTCTCACTCATTGATCTCCCACGGGTGGTCTATGCGATGATTCTCTCAGCATTTGGTGGCCTTGCTACCTATCAGAAGACGATGATAGCGTCGTAACAGTTAAATGCAAGAGGGAGTGCGAAAAAGCAATAAGACACGGTCACCAGATGACATCGCCGCAGTTATCAAAGATGTCGTTAAAAGGTCGGATGGCCGGGATGCCCAAATCGTCCCTCGACCAGTTTGCCACACACGTATGCACAGCTGACGGAGCTTAGCCTAATCAGAAATAATAAGAGGCACGACATACGGTGCGAAAGCGATAGACAGCCAGGCGTTACGCACGCAGGCATTGAAAAAGCTGTCAAAGTAAACAAGATAGGATTTCGAGCCCTTAATAGTGGAATTTCATTTAGGCAGATTTCTCTTTTGAAGCTAGATTAGCACTATCAGGACACCACCACATTTAACGATTGCCCCGGTGGCTCGCCGTAGGAATGTCAGAATCGACTATAACGATGCAGTGGGACCACTGAGCCCTGCGAGGGAGTGAAAAATACTAAACAGAGAATATTTAACGAGAAGCATCGTAGTAGCAGCAGTAACTTTGAGGGCGTACAAAACAAATAATGTCAGCAAGGAAAGCAAAAGCTTCAGGGTTAGATCAAGTTTGCTTTTCCTTGCTACGAAAAGCACGCTCGTTAAAAACCATACGCAACGTATATCAGTAGCCGGCAGAAACTTCAGCATATGTTTGTATAGATAATGATAACATATGCGATGTTGGCAAAGAGCTTTAGTTATTGGTGTTCAGCAGGGCCTTAGCGTTGCGGCGTCAGTCTCTTTGTCCCTGATTATGACAATCACAACATTTTTGTATGTTTAAGGTAGAACAACGGTTTTAATTGCTCTTAACGTTCCGAATTACATCCAAGGACAGAAATAGTAATAAAGAAGATATGCTCTGAGCGGTTTATCTTCGCCGGAAAGTTTTTACGAAGCTCAATGTGCGTATTATTCGTATTTGTATTCCCTTTTGCAGGCGATTTAAAAATCTCCTTTTGCCTTCCAAACACGCTGTTTTCCCTACACTTCAGCTTTTCATCCTGCTAAAAAGCCTAGCTACTCAAGGGACACCCAATATTGCAACTCACTAATGTCAATTCCACTAATCAGTCTGAACGACGTCAAATCCCTCTATAATAACGTCTTCATTTTTCCCTGTAGCAACTGCCTCGGAGCGTGGTCTCTCCAAATGCTCTATTTACGGATTCTCGAGGAATCTGTTCCATTTAGGGATTTGTGGGTGGGAGAGAGGCATCAAAGATCATGTCAGCAAATTTGTGATAAATACGCTGTTCGTTTTTTATCCGTGTTCCTAAACTTGGCAGCACTGCACCTCCTCAGAACCAGAATCGAAAGTTCTCTGGCCCATAAGAAAACATGCTGCGCAAAAGACGCAGCGAGAGTAAAACCCATCGAGAAGCTATTTTTAGACCCCTTAGAAGATTTCAGTTGTTAAAGCCCTTCATCCGGACTAAATGCTAAACAAATTCGAATTTTTATGAAACGGATGCCTTGACATCGAATTGAGGTTAGCAATGCAAATATAAACATTAAAAGGGTATAATTGGCAGTACAGAATAGATTTAGTGTAAACGAACATTTATTTGCAATGTACAAACTCGCATTTGACCTGCATCCACTAGACAATTCCTCTAGAGGTTAATGGCTCACCTCAAAACAGTTTGATAGCACATAGGACGGAGGGAAATATACTCACAACTGATTGCTTTCAATTTTCCCGTGCCAACTGTTAGTTAGTATTTAAAGCAATTACTGTACTATGGAAACTGACATTATAATTAACATAAAATTCGTTATGTTGGGCATATCGCCGACAGTAGTGTGTAACGAATATATTTCTGTATTTAGTAAACGGGAACATCAATGGCTCTCAATATAAGTTTTGCAAAATATACCTTGATGGGCGCATTGCTTGTCAAGGATATTTGGGTACGGAGGGTTAGTATTAACTCTTAGAAGAACTATGAATGAAATGAAAACGGGCTTCCTGAATTGAATTGAGGATAAAACGTTTTAACAAATTATAGTTGCGGCCGACTCGAATTATTTTGAAAATAGGTTCAAAATAGTGTTGTTCAAGGAAGAATTGCATCGTTCAGAATCCCATGCCTGTATAAACGCAAATGACCTGTGCAGAGGTTTCAAGCATGACGATATCAAATAGCACAACTAGTGATTTCTATAGCCTAATACAGTTTCGCTGACTGGAACGATGTTTTTTGAAATTATTTAGCCTCCTTGTCCCTCCATTGAGAGTTAGGCTTTTCTTATGAAACTTGTAATTAGAATTGTTAGGTTGTTGCTAAAATATTGAATTCATGAATGACTAATTTTAACCTTATGGCTCATTAAGGGGAATTTGCTTCGAATTCCACTTTCTTAATTTGAAAATACTGGTACTTAAAAATTACTGCAAAATGAGCTTCACTATGAACTATAGTAGAAAATGCTTATCTAACAGTTTTCATAGAACATAATAGCGGAAAAAGGAAGATGGTAAACAAAGTACTTCTTACACTAGAATATGCCCGGGTTCGTAAATATGTTCGTATGTATGTGTAATAAATAGAAAAACACCTATAGTGTTAGTTGAATACTATCGATATTTTATTCGTCTTCAAACGGTGCATTATTTGATGATCAATCGAAAGGTAGCGTCGGGTGGGTTCTAATGTATTTATGCCCGTGTGAAATTTTGGCATATACAGTGTCGTTTCTATAGCTTGTCCACTGGCTAGAAGCGTACTTTAAGAACCAATTCGATAAGTACTCACGTACCTAACCTAAACTTATCACAGGTCAGTCACAAATCGCAATTACATTACTTCTTGCCAGCCGTCCAGACAGGATTCGAGGTTTGCATGCGTGCAATACATAATGGTTTCTGTGGGAATGCATACCAAGTCGTCGATTTTCACATATGAATCATACGATTAGTTGGACGGCCATAATCGTATCACTGAGAGAATCACCAGACACGTCTGCCCAGCCGTCACCTTCCCTACCCCAAGTCTACCAACAATGCTACCTAAAACGCGAACGCGTTTATGTGCACTAATTGAAACTCCCATTAAGTTCTGGTGCTATGTTCGGACTGCGACATGCAGAGCACACGTATATAAATGAATATGTGTCAATGTAGGGGGTTTGTGGACATATCAAGCAACATCTGGGTACGTCGTCTTCGACTGATCGAAAATAAATTTATCTCTTCGCGTTCATACTCCCTGTTCCTGAAGCTAGCCTGAAAAGTAGCACACCTCTATACTGACCACTAGTTAAGTTAGCGAACTCGACTGCCCTGAACACACCGACTGAGAACGTGTGCACAAAGGGTAGTAGATAAGCGACCAACAATTCTTAGCTGTAGCTTGGGTTTGTCCGAATTTCGTTTGAACAGGGTGTTTAATGAGGCGTAGTTTCCACAGAGGGTTGAGCACCTGGATGCGCTCCAATGTGACATTGGCAATTCCTCTTTGTGGTCTCTGGGCGACTCGTTTAGAAGAATACAAGGCAAGTTCGCCTGAGCTATATCCGAAGCCGGCTACAATCGTAACGCAGAGATCGATGAACTACTTTACATTACTACCTTTGGAAAGTGATAGTTTACCGCAAATAATTAGGTGAAATATACAAAGGCTTTGTATAATGTATTACATAATTGTTAAGTTCATACCGTATGATCTAATGATCTAGAATCTCATACCCTGTAGGAATGCACGCTCCGTTTGTGCATTGGTCATGTTACTCAACGATCGTTCAGGATAAATTTGGTCAGAAAGGTTTTTCAGGAACAGAAATGCAGACTGGCGCTCCAGTCGGTGCCCATTCTTCAAGAAATGATAAAGTAAGAATAATAGCTGAAAAGGAGGTTCTTAGCATTATAGCACTTCTCACCTCTTTATACCTTTTACAGAGGCTCTAACGCACAAACTATTAATTAGGAAGCTTTCCGAAAGCGAAAAGCTATTTTCGCTACTACGAAATTAATCTTGTCGGGCTCGTAGGGGAGTTCACTGCTACGTATGGAAAGAATCAAAGAACGGCATAATTTTTTGAAAAATGTTATTCTAGTACATTATAAAACGATTACGCTAAAAAAGCATGTCAGAGGAATTTTTCTATAATGATGCGAATCCACATGAAAGCTCAAGAATGATGCAGGCTTATACCTTACTTTAACACATTTTAACTCAAAACACTCAAGGCTACCTGAAGCGCCTGCACGGTATCCTCAAAGTTACATTATCTTCAGAGCAAATGCAGGAGAACTTAAATAAAGCGGCACTGATGATTTAAAGAAGCCCCTCAAGCTCCGTAACTCAATGGTAAATTATTGATTGTCAAAAAGAGTATTAATGACGAAGCTTTTTTTTTATTGGAAATTTCTGTTTACATTTTACTGGAGCATCATTTTTTTGGTGGTGTTTGCTCTCGAGGATATATTGAAGACTTTTTTAAAAACCTTATTACCACATTGTTTGGTTTCATTTTTATCTTCCTATTTGTTCTTTGAAAGTAATAATATTGTTAGATCATGAAAGCGTTATAGCGCTCCTTCTGACAGATAGTTTTTCACTTATTGACACTTTATTAGCCAAAAAAGGCAAGTACAATTGATGGGATTGATAGACCAAAGCTTCTGTATATGCTAAATTGAAATTAATTATCACACTAAGAGACGAAGACGATTAACTGAAAGGCATTCTTCGTTATGAAACTATACACCCTTATCATAGTAAAGGTGTATAGTCTGACACCTTTAATGTAATAAAGGTGTCAAACCTATTAGTTGCGCTGAAAGCTGAAACGTACTAAAAGGGTTAAAGAAAATTTGTTATTCATATAGATCGACAATTGTTGTTTTCTTTGAAACAGGTTGTGAACAAACTCCAACGTATATGTTAGCTCACTGGAAGCTATTTGTCGAATAACTAATCATTCCGAAAGTACGACCAACATACGGGATGAAGTCTACACGTACGGATGGACGGGTCAAAATATTTTGACTGATAAGCAGGTATTTAATAAATTTTCAAGTGTAGGATATGAATGTCATGAAACAAGGCCTTTAAAAATATATGCCACCAGTAGTATGATCAACGCTAAGTACGAAATGTGATAATGGCAATATCCTTCTCCAGCAAATAATATTGACTGTTGAGGCAGCGGGGTAGATAGGAAGGACGCCTTTCAACTTAAGATGCTAGATTCGAACCTAAGACTCAGTATTTATTAAATCCTTATTGAATCATATCAGCACACCGTAAAGTTACGTTTGAGTAGGGCAAATAACAATCACACATTTTGTCTATAATATACTCAAATTGGTTCCCACCGTGCCAAACGGCATCCGCCTATTGCGAGAGAAGTGATCCTGAACGGTTTCAGCCAAGCATTTGATTAGTCCTTTGAAATTAGGTTATCGTTCTTGATATTCATTTATAAGATAAAATTTCTTGTGTATCCGTTTAGATTTTGATATCCGGGGTGTAATTGTTTCGCATTATTTATCATTTGAGCTAACCTAGAGCTCCGTGAATATGCTATCGACTATTTGAGCTTTGTACAAATAACGACAAAAAAAGTAAAGAACAAGTTTCCTTTAAATATTAATGAGCTGTGATTTTTCACTTGTTTTGATGTACCTGTTATTTAGATTAAATGCATATAGAGGGCAGCAAACAAAGTTATCTACACTAAAATGAAATCAATTCATTGAGTTGGAATGCGTTGAGAGGGAAGTAGAGATTTGTGTACCTATGGGCAAACTACCCAATTCATCAGCCTATCATTGAATTTGAATTTAAGAATAAGCCTGTAGTGTTATAACTTCAGCTACAATTGTTTAAAGTTCCTAGACTGTAGACCTATTGTAGGATTGGTTAGGAGGCCTATTTGTCTTCTATCGTATGTTAGACTACGACGACGTAGAATGGCAAAAACGGCCGACGGTGACGGCTAACTATGTCAGAGGTGCGAGGTTTCGGCAAAAAAGATTAATGAGCGCCTTCAGGTTTCTGTTGTCCTCTGTCCTCTGCTGCAAGAGGGGCGAGCCCACCCTACAACCAAGTTAAGACTAGCTTTCTCCCTATTTTTCTCTCGTCGTTCATTGGCTGCACTGGCCATGTCTCTCACTTTTCGTTTTCTCTCGCGTCCGTTCAGCAAAGAGAACTGAACACGTGAGTGAAACAAGAACAAGCGGGCGTCACAAAGCTAAACGCTCTCTTTACTTGTCGCGTTGTATAGTTTCTCGTAATCGGTAGGAAGATAGCACAGAGCGCCACAAGGAAATGCCAAGCCTTCTGCAGGGCCAAACATGAAGCATTCTCGATACGCCGCTCTCGGCTATGTTGTGGCGGCCGCGAGCTGACACAGTGATGGTGACAATGATGATGGGTAGTACCTGATGTCGTGCCACTACTTGCCAAGACCTAATCACCACTACGGTCTGCATCATAGGTTCCCGTTGTCACAGTAGCAGTCGGACGAAATCGGTAGATTTCAACCTCGCCACGAGGCTTTTATACAAGCAAGGCTACAATCTACCTGTGTACGGGATATGTGTGGTTCTTTTCAGCAATGTTGTAACTAAAGATCCTCCCATCATCTCTACTCAGTTCGCACGAAAAGAGTGAAACCCTTGAAGCATCTCCACTCTGCCTGTGGGGCGGCCCTTTCTGCTAAATTTAGCCAAGAAGTTTAGTGATTTTATGGGCATGGTTATACCTACTACGACTATGAGCATATGAGCATATAAGCACAATAAGCATAGTGACATGTAACAACGGACAACAACGCTCGCAGCACCCTAGAATCATCGCATAGAACTTTTGGACATATATATGTATATATATACTCTTTATGAGGTTTTTAATATCAAATGCAATTACATGTTCAATAGTGTTATATGTCAAATTCCAGTTTTAAACAATTTAACGAATCCTCCACGCATGTATTCACGTGCTCATAGTACATCGTTATTCCGCGGCTATGTACATGATGCGTGCACATGTTCGATATAGTCTGAATCCATAGTTCACTTTTCTCAGTCTTCCGTAAGCGTATTAGCTATCTATTCATCACTATGAGCTGCGAACGATAAAGCCTTTGTATCGGGAGGCATGCGCAAAGAATTCCAGTGACCCTATATCTAACCTTCTTTAGTTCGTGACAGCTAAACATAGGTGTGTATGTGCTTGGTTGAGTCAACCGTGCCGTGATGTCAGTTTCATCACGTCAGTGTCAGAGACCTAGGACTAAGGCTTCCCGTCGAAAACATATGTCTCTACACCTATCGCGCACCAAAGCGGAAAATTTTCACACTAGCGTCATTTTACAATCACGCAGTTTTGCGCCCTGTTTATTTTTACTGGGTGAATCATCTTAACAACCGCATATGCTTTTCAACAAATACTCACCACACCTGGAGGCCTTTTAGTTTGCGTGCGCTCGTCGCACTCCAGCGCATGGTTAAGTACTGGCAAGACCCACCAAAGTCGTCCAGGGACATCCAGTCGAGATTGGAAACTCAAAAAGTGTCAACAAGTATTAGCATTGTCGACACAGTCTTGTCTCGAGGCAGGTGTCATCAAGAAACAAACCCATCGTCTCCGGCTACTCGAGAAGACCAAAAGTGCCGTAAACGGACAACCAATTGTAGAAACGAGCCCATAGACCGCACACCCATAGATCATTGGTCACTGGTGAAGAGCAGCCCGTGTGCGCGGGTCCGGGGACCTCACATATTCACTACCACATGTTGATGTTTGTGGTACCTGCACGAGGTGGTAGGCCTACTACTGCTGCTACTGCTTTTACTTTACAGGACTTGTAAGAAGCGTGGAACACGGTCTCTGTAGAGCCTAGTCAAGCGAAACAACTTAAAGAAGCGGCCGAAAGAGCCTAGAAGAGTGGGATCCGTTTGTAGGCGTGTGGGTAGTTGCCACACGGTCATGTTTGTGCGGCGTGTCGGACAGAATACAGGAGGTGTTTGACGTTCAATATTGAATGACATGTTGGAATCGTACCTTTTAATTTTGCTTCTCGTGAACCAACATGTATGCAGTAAAACAGCATTTGTAGTATGCATTTATTTGAGTGGATATCATTTTACTCCTCAAAGTGGTGGACTAGATTAAATGAACAGTACAATAAACTCAATACTTAGTCGCGGGTGCGGGTCGCGGGTTAGTCGTAGTGTGCGGAACTTTGCAATCACCAGAAAGTTTTGCGCAGGACTACTAGTGACCATACATAAGTATATATATATATATATATACAATGATTTTTGTTATAGACAGAAAATGTATAAAATAGCATGTTCTGTAATTTTGTCGTTTTGGTCAAGACAGAGTAATCGACCTTCTTAAGTAGATACAATGTGGGCGAGAAGAGGTGGATTATATATTGGGGCCACAAAACTTCTTCCTTCCGTGAGAACGCATATGTAGCAGGACAGGACCGATGGTATGTTAATGATGAGACAACAATGTTGAAAAAATTTGTTAATCCAGCATACTAAAGGATATGTGGAACTGCACTTTACTGGCTATAATCAGTCTGCTTTTATTTAAAGTACCTAAACTTTTGTGTACAACGAGTTTCGCATTATGATTATCCGAATATACAAGACAGACTCGAGAGCTATCGACATCTACCAGACCGGACTGCTCGGATCAACCCGGGTTTAATACATTCATTCCTTCAGATGGAGGTATTCCTTGGAAACTGCAAGGCCACCCATGTAGGCTATTGCTGCTAGCCGATGACTGCGGTAGTAATAATACGAGTACTTTGCTCGACCTATCCAATATCCCCATATCTTTTTTCATCTGGTCAGGTGCATGGTTGAGGTGTCCACGACCAACGTTACTTGGGTTTTACCTTTGTTTTGCAATCAAATACGTTCATCCATAATGCATACTTATATTTGATGCCGCGTAACTGCGCACCCGTTTCTCACGAGGCAGTCTAACTTTGTAGAAGTGTTGTGGGTGTGATTGCTTGCACAGAAGATTTTCTTGTGTTTTTTCCCTTACTACGAGTAAGCCAGGCAAATTTACTAAATACAACTTAAACGTCTACGCCTGCATTATTTCTTCTTTCCTCTATATATCTGTGAATCTGTGAGGCCGTCTTTAAGCTCAATTAATAGAGGATTAAAGCCAACTATGTTGTTACCTGCTTGGTGTCTTTGTGTAACAACAATACAACAAACAACAAACAAAATAATAACCCTACGAGCACAATATAAGATGGCCTCATCGCTTTCAGGGACCCACAGTAAAGTTGCCTATTGGTGAAGGGTAAACCTCATGTTCCCACTGCCAGAGCCTAACTTATCTCCCATCTCGAGGGTTCACTGCTTGAACTTAATCGTATTTACAAGTGGGTTATGAACAAAATCCAATTCAGTCTGGGGTTACCGAAAATGTTCGAGCTTAGCTTTCGAGCTTGGTATTAGAGATAATAATAATAATAATAATAATAATAATAATAATAATAATAATAATAATAATAATAATA
>MNPL01025667.1:29662-46590 GCA_002081605.1 Tropilaelaps mercedesae
AATGTAGCAGTGTAATGTAACAGGTGTTTAATGTAAGGTGTTTAGCCAGCTATTGCACGATTTTGAAATGCGCAATCGCAAGATCGAACCTGGAGGCTTCAAACGGCGTCATTTTCAGTGATAAGACACGCCTACAACCTCGAGTCCCAAACTACGCAGGTGTACGCAGTTACGAAGCATGAGCGCCTTTCCGTCGGTATACAGGAAAATCAAAAATCGAAGCTAATTTGTTCATATCAAGCTGGCATGAGACTCGAGGATGAGGATCGGGATGTATTTGCTTGATTGAATGATAACAATTACTTGGGCTAAACTTGCTCGACACAACCTTAGCCACATGCGCATCAGACTTGAAACGTAACCTGCTATAGCGAGCAGAAACATCACGTTGAAATATCTCTGTACTATCGTACAGATATTTCAACATGTACAATCTAGTGGCAATGCTGCATGCTACTTGATCGTGTATTATCTGCCAGGTGCACTGTATCTCAGATATTATACCAGCACGTTAACTATAAGCATGCGTAATTCTAGCAAAAACTACAACAAAGGCAGTGTGTTGTGGATCGTAGACACGTAAAGATTTTATTGTGGTATCAGTGCTTAAATATAACGTCCCTCCAAATTCGGATCAATTTGGGTGCTCTTAAAAAACTAACAGAACCGTTCATCTTATCGATAAAAAATACTCTAGATCGGATCAGTCTTAAGATCGGACGTGGAGTGCATACTGGCCGTTTCATTTCGTTTAATAGTTCCAACTGTATCAACCGTGTCACATAGCTTTATTATGAAGTGTTGAGACAGTGGAGACGTATAAACTTCGATGTATTCAATATTGGGGCTTCGCAGATATGCGTTTCTTGCGTTTGTCATCGATCCAGTTGGCAACGATCCACGACTTCTTGAGACGGTGCACAGACAGGTTCTCGTCGTTACCTATAGGAGCCGTTGTTGATTCTAAACGAAAGAGAATATTGCGTAGCCGTGGTAAAACAGAGATGTAAATCATATATTGAAGATGTGCTCATCGTAAGTAGAGGAGACCGTTGATTGATCGGTCCATCTATAAACGAAACCGGTACGACTACGTGCGAGATTTTGTTTGTAGTACCTGCTGAATGAAATATGCCTGCCTCAAATAAAAACAAATGTTTTCGAACTGGGCATTGCATCATAGGCATTACACTTATGCGGCAAGATACTGAACAACAGTAGCACCTTCGCAGTCTGCATTCACGTTAAATATCTAACAAACTGAGAAATTGAGCTATGAGTCATATCTATTTGTCTCATCTTCGTCGTCTCAGAATAAGCATATGCTTGAGGCTAAATAAGGGAGTACGTTACCCATGTTTTGGAGTCTATCCGCACAGACACCCTTAGACGTCACCTGATATTGGACTTCGCTTCTGGATCGTCGGCAGCAGATTGGTCGTCCAAATGGGCAGATACCACCTTCAGAAGAGGAGAAAGCCGCAAACATCACAACTCAAAGTAATTTTACCAGACCTAATCATAACCAGAATACGTCAGTGGGTGTAAATACGTAGCCGTTCAGTGACGCAATAACATGATAACTAACATAGTCGTTTCAAAGGCACGCCACTTCGTTGCCTCACAGCTTTTTTAAAAGCTGACAATAGTCAAGGCAATGCTCGCGAACTGCTCGAGCTACTAAGGTTGGGGGGTAGTGAGACATCAATGAAACAGGTAGGGACCACTTACCCTGCGGAGTCCTGTCATGAATGAATTGACAATATGATTTGGCATCCTCAGAGCAACAGGCTGGTTTGACGGGTGGCGAGTTTGCGCACGGTGCTGATGATGGAGCCCATGTAAGATCTTGGGGCAGGAGAAAGCTGTTCTCTCCCGCCACGTGACCCATGGGGCAAATTTCGCCGGGGCTATCGTTGCAAAATGTCGTTCATTAACACGTACGCCAAATCGTAAAAGTTAGTTCACTTGTAGACACGACACGCTTGTTCCTCGATACGGTCGCCAAGGTTAGCTTCGACCCGAACGTGAACATGCCTTAGGTTTAAGTTGTTGCTATTTCAAAACCTGTTGAACCAGTAACTATTGGGCTAGCCACGGTCGTCTGCAAAATCGTACCTCCTTGACTTTCTCTAACTACAATTTCTATTGCGCGCTGAATCACATAGAGCTATGTACAGTCGTGCGGAACTACAATTTGAGTAGATACATGACATAATATTCGTGCATGGTGTGGGCTTGAGTTAAATTAACTGGGTCTATTGTTCAGTGCTTAAAAAATGTCACTAAATTATTTTAAAGTAAACGAATGTCCGTCACAGTCACTTACATTAGATGTTCTTCTGGTCCTGGATTCGGACAGCATCTTGCTCTTGCAAGAGATCGAAGGCCTGCCAGCTTAATCGCCTTCGATCTCGTCTTAAGCATTGGGGAAGGCCAAATGGTGTAAAGTACAAGTGTTTCATTAAAAGCACAGCCCCACACATTGGTGGAGCTCGAAATATAGTTGACACTATACTTATCAGCTAGCGGCAAACCTGAAGGCCGGTTTCCGGCCGGCTTCGACGGAAGCCACGGCTTTGCTTTTAGACCGGAACAATATACGGCCATTGATAACGTCCAAACGACCACTGCTGGCGTAAACATTATCACAACGCTTTTTTGCAAGCAAGGCTGTCTACAGTCAACGTGAAGGTTCGGACGGTATTGGCGACGAGAAGGTATTGAGAATCTATTGCAGACGCAACTTCAACAGATCGGACAAGATTTCGTCAGCGGTTTGCCGATAGGTTGGGGCTGATGTCGAGACCGAGCACTGCTAAATACAAGGGAAACTGACGCACAACACTGGTACCACTGGTAGCGTTACTGTCACCGATAATGCTACTCTCATCCGTCCGTGACTGTAAAAGCCACGGAAACATCTATCCGTGGACTTTTGTAGACAATGAGTTAAATACCCCTTCAGATGACCCATTTGTGTCTGTTGGGAACTTGTAGAAATTTATGATCAATCATACCTTCTTGTGTAGACCAGCAATTTCGGGTGAGTATGAAGTGCAACTCCCATGTGGCTGGTAACAGCTACATCGTTAAGGACAGGTAGTTGCTGCAACCTAGCAGATTTTTTGCTAGTACTGCACATTAGTCCAGAATGAGACCACCACCATGAATAGGGCCCCACTGTGGCTTGCATAGAACCTGAAAGTTCTCCGTCGCGGCAGCCTACTATAGGTGAGTCTTGGAAGAGTGAAACGACTACGCAATAAAGTCTAACATTGGAACGGCTAATATAAATCAGGAAGAAGCTGTACATCATCATGTTCTTACAATCCGATTTTACGGTGTCATACATCTAGACCCTGACCGTACAGAATCATGTAATACGCCGTCACAATGGTTTGTTATTAGATATTATGATAGTTAATATTATTATTTATTCATTTTACGCCTTTATTAATGACAAAAGGTTATTCATTCTAATCGAATTGTACTGCCGATTTGGTAAATAAATGATATGATACGTTATGTAGTACAATTGATTATTAAATGTACCATTTTTCTGGTAAAAGGGCTAGATAATGTATGAGATATTTTAGCATAGATCAATAGTCCTTGTAAATGCAAATGTACGATTGAGTTTTACACCCATAGTCAGCAAAACCGGTGTAACAGTAACCGTGCTTCTAGCAAATATATGCCACTTACACGACAGAATGAGGCCAGTAGAGCACTTCTAACTAGCGCCTCTTTTTCGTTCGCCTTTCGCGAACGTCCACGAAATTTCGAACGTTAAAAAACATGTTCAAACGACAAAACTCAGAGTACTGGCTATTTCGGCGATACCGTGCTTGACAACTGCATGGTAATAATACAACTGAAAACATGCCGTCCTTCTCGTAAACGCGCTTCAGGGTAGTTTCTTATTTTGATGTTTTAAACGAACTGCCCGATTGTTTACTCGCGATACTATTACAATAATGCAATTCTGAATTTACTATTTATGAGATTGTCATAGAGAGAATATAGTAAGACCATGTCTCAATAGCTTCGAATACTTTTTTCAGCAGAATTGTCCTAATATCGAAATTGTTTCTTTTTCGCTAGGATGCTTCCTCTATATTCTATTTGTATCTCAATTGTATCACGTCCATAAGGGGTTTCATCATGACTAACTCAGTGGAGGTGTTCGGTTTGTTGTTGAGAAATATCTATCAAGATGTTGACACTTCTTAGTTTAGCAAAACAAAAACGTTTGCTTTATTCAAACGGCAGTTCCGTTAATATGCCGCATTACATTGGATTTTTATTTGATTTTATTCAATGTGAATACGGTTGCAGTGGCGATCATGCAATCTTGTCGAATGAGAGAAATTTTTTCAGTTATTAACCTTTGTATTGATTTTACAATGAAATAGTGCATTTATAGTCGAATTGGCCCTTTGCGACTCACATCATTTTGTAGAGATAGAGATAGCTTCCATTCCCACGGGTAGGAAATTCTGTGTGATAGAATTTCATTCAGCACTGTTTATGACTTTTAATGTATTGTTATTGAACCTCTTTAATCGCGAGAATTGCCCTAAAATAGAGCGTGAGTGGCAATTATCGGAGACGATATCTTAGACAGGGCCTTTCTCCATCCGAAACCCCCCTTGAAAATCCGGTTATGTCCTTCGATGTGCTCGGCTTTTGATTGGGCTTCCGAAAATTCTGTTGGCGAACCCTAAACCGCTCTATCTAGTGTGTGCCATCAATCAAGAGACTTACGCCGAACAGAACCGGTTAAAAGAGGTCTATGAATCGCTACGGATTGGTACTCGACAATGAAACGGAGCATATCCATCACGAGAAGTTCCGTTCTGTTAGATATTCGATTTTCGGGAGAGTGTTCGTGTGTCTTTTTTCAGGCAATTCGTTCGTCGTTACCGTGACAATTTTCCATTAACTTTGGAACGTTTAAGGACACTCATAGCGACACTAAAGGCTCGCTCAATTCATAGCAAAAACAAGGGCGCTAATAGCGGTATTGCGATCAGGCGAGCCTCTATGCCATCCAGATTCCAACGTGCACCACGCGTGTTCACAGCATACCATCTCGCATTGCACAAGACGTACACAAATGCATGTTACAGCCGCCGACACGGTCAGCATCGACAGAAAAACGGTAAACAATTGCAGGCAGCATAAACTGCGTTGGAGGGTCCCATCATTAAACGCCATCCATCGATAGCAATATCGGTTCTGTAAGTTTCTGTTGCCTACTCATTTTTCATTGCACCAAACGTCGTTCCCGCCTGCTTCCAGTCAAACTGTGAAGCAACACTGCTCCAGCGGTGATATGGGAATTCGACCAGCTCCGCTGAATCCCACCCCACGTTGACGTCCCCCCTTCGCCGCGCTCTCTACGTTACCGTAAGGTAGCTGTTCTGCTTCTCCTCGAAGACGAACCTACTTCTAGCTGCAACGAAATCGGCGTTCTGTTTCGAATGGTTCCTCTCCGAATTCGACCGGTGCGTTCGAACGAGGCAAAATTAACAGTATTGAGCAAGGCGCATCCCGTCTGCAGACTGCCGTTCACCCTTCGGTGGTGCCCGTATCGTACCGGTCGCGTTGATCGCAATCGGTTTCCCATTTCACATCCGTTCGGCCGGATCGAGTGTTCGTTACCGTAACCCCTGCTCGCTATCGCCTAGCCGGTGAGATAGCTTTGTACTGTTCTGTCTGATTTTTTTTGCCAGTGTTACTGGTTCTTGTCGCTAATCTATTCGTCGCCGCATGTGTGTGTATGTCTGTGTGACTGTCTCAATTTACGTACGCAAATCTGTTCGACTTACGAATGATATCGATATCGCGAGCGCTGCTCGCATTGCTCTCTCCAAATGCACAGACATTAGTTGCCTGTCGACGGGCGGAGATGCGGTGGAAGTCGTGAGCCTCACACGCGTAATCGAACCCAGCTGGTTTGACAGTGTTTTCGGCGTTTGACTCGCCGCCCCCCCGCGCGCCCACGTCGTAGCCGTGCGAAACGTCGGGCGCCGCTCACAGTTCGGTCGCGCGGGGCGTCCGTGTGAGCCGTCCCGCGGGGCAGTGAAATGGCCCAGGACAGCACACGGTATGTTGGCAACCCTAGCGGCAGCAGTATTGTGAGTGAGACCATCTATGTGCGTGACGTGTGCAAACGTCTCATCAGCATCTACATTTCATCAGCACTCGACTGTCAATACACCACAGCCAATAACAGAGTACACAATATCGTCTTTCGTACACCTTCGATAGGGCGCATAGTAAGTACGAAACAATACTGAATATGTGCGTTGTCTTACTTTGATTCTACGCCCACCCGTGCGATGTGTAACGGAACTTGGCACACGGTGGCGACAGTGCAAGGTGTGGCATTCGCAAACAAAAATGGCAAAACTTCCATGGATAGTCCATCATGGCAATAACTTCGACCTCGGATGGCTACCTTATCCGTTATCACAAAAAAGCCAAGAGAAACGCAATTGAACTCGATCGCAGTGGGCCTGTTTGTTGTTTTGCACGTTAGTTGTTATGAATCACCCGGGCCGACTCGAGTGCGCCTGAGTTGTTGTGACTTGTTAGTTGATTTACCGATGCGTTCACTTATTGCCAGGGACTTTGGTCTTCTGAATTTTCTCTCGCAATCGTCCTAAACATTGAAGATATATTAGTAGATTTTGCCGCAGCCTTAGAAACAAAACATCTCTTGGGGTGTACAAACCCGCGCGCCATCATCAATAGTCTAACAGCAACAACACTTTATTTCAAATTGATGCAATCTACCCGCTGTTATGTACTCGCCTTTCGCACATATCCCCAAAAATACATTTTGTTGCTGTTGTTGTTGTTGCTACTGTTGTTGTTGTCGTCGCGGTGGTTGTTGTCATCGTTGTTTGTTAACGCTTATACTATAGAGTTGACAAGTGTTACTAAGAGTTGTGATTATATGTCCATAAAAACCTTGGCGTATTGCAGGAAATAATTATACTAACGTTATTATTATTTATTATTAATAAAAGTGATTAATTATTTATCATTATTATTGATTTTCTCCACTTTATCGCACAGTGGGCTCACCGCCAAAATTTATCTGCGTGTAGTCAATCATGTTTAACAAATCCATTTCAGACCTTTTCGTAGCTCATTTTTATTTCACTGCGTAAACGCACCATGGGTATCGTTAACGAATTGTTAGCGATCGAATGTTCATGACGAGCACGAATGCAATCGCAGTATATATTTCAATCAAATGTGTTATGTCACAAATATTTTTTTGCTAATAGACGAACCAAGAGTAGGAGCTAGCTTTGTACTTCATCATTTTATGTTTCTTTCTTATTCATTTTCTTCCAACTTCAGCTCCTGTGCCGGCTGCGTCGAGTTGCCGCCAGTCAATCTAATGTCCTCCAGCTGTTACGCTGTGAAGCGCCTGCAGTGCGAGCAGTGTTCATTTTCATCGGCAACATACAAAGGTCTTTCCATCCACCAGCGGAAGATACACACCTTGGTCAACAATCTTCCTTTCTCTCGCAGGTGGGAAATTCTTATCGCTCAATTATTTGGGTTCTACTCGCTTGTTTTGGATGCACACGGAGCGCTCACTGCATATAGAGAATGACACACAACAATGTTGGGCAGAATCCTAAATCGCGTTTGATTGACGTTGATTTCAAAATCGGCTATATTCGAGGGTTCAGCATAGCTGACTACCCCAGTATTGCGGGGTCGTTGCGACAAAAGGTCGACTGGACACCTGCTTTGATACGAAAATCCGCCTTCAACCTCTTGGCCGAAGAAATTAGTTTAATCAAATTTTTTTCTCGCTTCACGTTCGCGCGCTTTCGCGTGCGCATAGTGCATGCCGACAGATAAACAGAAGTTTATTTCTGTATTCAAGGATTTTTTTGTCGCTTCGCAGTCTTGTGCGCGCCACAGTAGCTTAACCGTTGGAATTAATGTCAACGTTATTGATAATTCGACAGATTTTTGCTGCGATTTTTTAGGTTTACGGCGATATGAAAAGGCCGTTTTATTATCAGTATAACCGTTTTTAGGTATTGGCCAGGCGGCACTATTAAAAAATGACCCTTTCCAGCCCAAATATGTACGAAGAAGGGACTAATAACACGAACATGCATTCGGCTTATTCAGCCAAGTTGCCTTCTGACGTGACTTAGAAGCATGAAAGCCATTCTACAGACATGTGTCTCTGTGGGACAAAATTTTACACGAACGAGGACGGTTGATGAAGATGTAGATTTCTCGATCGTTTTGGCGTCGGAATTTGCGGGATTGTACTAGGGACATAGACCATAGTCCTCCGATATGACCCAAATTAAAGCGTCCAAACGTTTACGGCTGATACTGCACGAACATCCCAATATCATCGACTACATTTGGACATTGATTTACAAAGTGATATTCTGCTATTCGACTTGTTCCGCATCAACCCTTTGGGGTTGCTGACCTCTGTCTTACGAGTTGCAGTTGGCCCGCGAGCGTCATATTACGTTAGCCAGACAATCATAAAGCTACATGGATGGATAGTCGATAGCCTCCACTGTCTTTAATAAATATCTTTCTGTATTTCGCAGTGATTGGGCAAAACAGGTCATCAAGTCGAGCGGCCAGCTAGGCTAAGCGCTACCTTGGTCGTGCTGCCCTCGCCAGGGGAGAGCTTTTCGTTTCGGTAGCCGGGTTGCGCTTGTCCTCGACGAGGTCTTTCTCTCTTTATGCCATAAGTTAGATCGACGACAGTTGTCGTTTGTGTACTGCAAGTATATTTTATTGAGTTTGCATGAGCCCTGGCGACGTAAGTGCCCGTCCATGCTAACTTGATTCACTGTGCAGACTTGTGTTTGATGGTGAATAGTATGTTGAGCCGCTCAGCTAAGCGAAAAGAAATTTCCCGCAGCATCTATTCATGAACTGCACAGGTTGAACGATAAAAAGAAGGGGCCAACGTTCATGATTAACTTCAAAGTTAGCTACGCGAAATGGCACGCCCGTAAAAAATGTGAAAAACTTCCCTAACGATACACAGGTGTGTACTGGAGTTAATGTTAATGAAGAGCTTGGGGTCACCCTGAATTTGTTGGACGTTCAAACGAGCAGTGAATCAGTTGCTATTCAGCCGAAAGCTACTTTTATAATGCACAGTCGGTTAAGCTACTTGTAGATATTGGCAAAGAAAACTCCGGTTGAATGTAATCTAAAAATCCTCATTTCGATAGTTCATGTATCTGTATATATATATATATATATATACATACATATATATATATATACACATATATATAAAGAAGGCTCGCAGATACAGTTGCAATTAAATAATTGCACATTTGTTATTTCCATGGCGGGTAAGAAGTCCACAGCTGCTTGTCTCATAAATTGTTTTTGCGACAGTTTAACTTCAACAAAGTTGTAAATAATGGCTAGCGTTGTTACTAGACATACATATTTTTGTTGACATCTGATCCCATCACGTTACAATTTTTCGCTTAACAAAATTTGGCCTAATAGACCACGCGTGAAATTCGCAGGTAATTAAGTCGTTTTTAATGTATATATTTTGCTAAAAGACCATCCGAAATTTTCGTCGGTTTATCTAGAGGCTAAATATAGGTTCACATTCGGCTATGTTATGGTGTGCGGCGTGTTTGTGAACTAAAAATAACCGGATCACGTCAAGTCACGTTCAGTCAAGTCGTTGGTTGTGGTG
The DNA here is from genome assembly GCA_002081605.1 of Tropilaelaps mercedesae. Taxonomy (NCBI): domain Eukaryota; kingdom Metazoa; phylum Arthropoda; class Arachnida; order Mesostigmata; family Laelapidae; genus Tropilaelaps; species Tropilaelaps mercedesae. Next base: position 39,408 of record MNPL01025667.1, read on the forward strand.
AATTGCAACAGAACACAACGCCAGCTTAGTTGAAGAATTCAATGCAATACCGTCCATACGCAGGTAACAAATAGGGTACAACCGCGAACAATTTGACTCGTATGCTAGAGATGACAGGATACGTCGTGCGTAAGCTCTCGGAACATCGCCAGCTTAAACTCCTTTAAGCTAGATTTGACTATGCTATATGAAGTTAGAATTGATTTACAAATTCACCTCTGTGAGCGATGGCGTTTTTGGCAGAAAAGCGATTGTTGGCGCATCCAAGAAGAAACCGCAGAAGATGGCAGCTCAAGCGCAGGAGCGCCATGGGCAGAGCTGTTCGATGAAGAGCGAAACTTGGGGTGCTCCGTTTAAGTGCATGATTTGTGGGGCCCTGCACAGCGACAAGTTATATCTTGGCCAACATTTCGAAACGCGTGAGTCCGCCTTACATATTATATGCACTGTGAATGCCAACTAAAGAATATGAAAAAAAAAAGTGTCTAACTCTTTGAATTTCGTTAATGTTTTCTCTAAAAATTCACCGAAACTGACTAATGGAACCAATCGTTAAGAAGATGGTCATTTTCTACGTAGTAACTTCATAGATAACTTATACATATATTTTAGATCATGCTGGACTTACGGAGGAAGCCATGCAGCAGGTGCCAGCTTGCTCCCCCGGGGAAAATAGCAAACCAGCAACCCCATCAACTCCTTCGGTTAGCGCAACAGAATCATCAGCAAACAGCTCAATAAGCGCTCACGCCGTTGGACATGTAAATGTTACACATGCCAGTTACACATCGACCCCAATTCGAGGACCGGGCGGACAGCTGCTCGGGTGGATCAGGTATAATATTTTCTATTATTGGGGATTCGACATTTATCTAGCTATATCCGCATGAAATTGGCTGCCTGCCTGTCAAGCTAACCCAGTCAGCCACCCAGTAGCCACCCAGCAGTGGATTGTTAGCTCTGTCTGTTTATGACAAGCAAGTTTATGACCCTGTCTGTTTATGACAATGCCATATCTCGTTATGCAAATCGTGGGAGTGCCATAGCTGTATACCCCCCCATAGCGGCTCGAGTGCCCCCACCGGCCATGCTTTTAGCGATTTCATGTGTGTAAAGAGAGTTTTAAGTTACTACAGAGTCAAGTTTGAGCGTATCGCACTTCCGGAAGACTGGAAACTAGCTGAAGTTGGACATTTGTGGCAAACGAATTCGTTCCCATGTCCCTAATGAACGCTGTGTGTGTGTGTGTCGTTTGTGTCTTTTCTACCTTCGACTTAGAACACCTACGAAACGGAACTCCTCGGAGGATGCGACAAGTATCTACCAGCATCAGTTTTCGATGCCGTTGATGAATCCCCTGATTCACGGTCCTCCACAGTACTCCCGAATAGCCGGCGATGTCGTCTACAGTGAGTTATTAGGGATTGCCGCGTGTCCGTTCACACGGTTAACGCCATCTTGAGAGACTGACCGTTAGCTAACGCTGAACGTCACGCTATCGCTTTCGCACTTCGTAAAACGGACCCCATAAATGTAAAACGGCGTAGCGGCGCACTGCCTCAAGCCGTGAATTTAGCCGCATCCTTCGGCCGTACGCAAACGCACCAACCAAGTCGCCGTGCTCGACGCTCGACATGATGGATGCTAAACACTATTATACCTTTGTTCTCGTCGTCACAAAGCTATCTTAATTTGAATAGATAAAAGTGATAGAGCATTGTAGTTTCACAATCAACACAAAGATTATTTAGCAGTTTTGCTCCGTCTTTTCTCGCCTTTGTTCAGGCGGGCGGCGTTTAGGTAATTTTCATTTGATTCGCACATACTTTGTGCCTTTGTGCTGTGTTCTTTGTGTTGTTCGCTGCGTCAGCTGCGTCGATTCGTCGCTCGACGGCGTGAATCGAGCTGACGATGCCGCTAAACGATGTAGCTAATCATCGCGTACCGCATGTATGGATCTACGTCTTACTTCTAGAAGACGAGTCGGAATACGCGAGTGAGTTCTACTACGCGCCTTCATATCAGGACCCCCATCGGCACGGCCACCCCCAACCTCAGCATGTCCAGCAGCATCACCAGGAGACTCAGCAAGGACTACAGCAAACGCACCAACCACCGCAGTCGTACTACTATGGCGGCTCCGCGACCTACGAGACCCGTCCGAGTGACCACGAGTCGCTTAGTTACAACGGCTAGCGTGACACGGTCGGGGCGACAATCGGCTTTCAATAGAACGCGACAGTAGTCAGACGAGTGCATGTCAACATGTCAATAGTCGGTCACAGCGGTGTACCGATCAGCTGACTCTCAGCGTCTAGGCCGACTGGACAGGTTACCGGAGATCTGTCGTACGCAGGGGTGTGAGTGAGGTAAGATTCTGTCGACATTCGGCACCTCGCTGGCGTGCGTCGCGTCACGCCGCGTACATATATGCTTTTAGGCGTGCGTACCTGTGAACCTGTTTTGATTTTGGTAGGTTTTCTACCGTAGAGGCGTCGCAGTTTGCGAGAGCGTTTGTGGCGAGCGTTCTCTAACTGATGGCTTTATTAGTCGTTTGTTACCTGTAACAAAAGTTTTCCGTGACGCGAGTTATGAGCAGGTCATTGTTCAATACCCGGAGAGCCCCTTCGAGTCGTGCGTTGGATCTAGCGAAAACATTAACCACCGTGAGAGAGGCTCGACACGACGTAAACTAGACGAGGAATAGACTTGATGAAGAACATCCATCTCCTTGTAGAGAAATTGCACTCGATGCTCTGCGTCCTTGCGGACACTACTTAACCGTTTCGTATTTTGCACTCCTCTTTTAGCGGGAAAGAACGTGACCTGTTGGTTGTCTGTTGGTGACAAGCTGTACAAATAAAGATTTCACCTGTGACTCTACGCAATCAATCAACATGTACTCGTCATTTGTTTGTTGTCATTCTTGTTTGTTGTCGACTTGTTTGCGCACGACCGTTCGGCCGTTCGTTGTAGCGCTTTGGCCGATGCATGTACACGGGGGCCATCCATTGGGGACGAATCAAAAACACGGCCATTTCGATTCGCTATTTTGTGAGATGGTCTCCGTTTGAGTCCTGGGTCGGAACGAAGTGTTTTTCTGTGTTTCCCAAATGCGTTCACGAGAGAGAGAGACTTTGGTGGAACTACTCAGGCTGCTGGGATCGTATCCGCCCATCACCACTTAGCGGTCTCGGCCAAGGTAACGCAGAATCTATGCGCTCCGCCTGATAATTCGACTGTGGCGAATTCACAGACTTCACGAAGGTAGCAACCAGTTCGTGTCGCCGTTTCCTTGTTCCATAAATGCCTTCAACGTATTCGATTACCGTTCTACGCTAGCAAATCGATCAGATACGCAAATCGACGGCCAAGTAGCTATTGCAATGAGATCAGGAAGCCTCAAGAATGCGCTTTATCCCCGAAAACCAACTTTTACTGAACTCTACACAACAGATGCCTTTGTTGAGAAAATAAAAAAATCATAGACCGACTGCTCGCGTTTGCAAATAATTCGAAGGCAGGCGACGCTTGCTGCTGCTGCTGCTGCTGTTGCTGCTGCTGCCGCTGTTGCTGCTGCTGCTGTTGCTGCTGTTGCTGCTGTTGCTGCTGCCGCTGTTGCTGCTGCTGTTGCTGCTGCTGTTGCTGCTGCTGCTGCTGCTGCTGCCGCTGTTGCTGCTGCTGCTGCTGCTGCCGGCCTCTAGATTTCGATTCTCCTACTCCCTCTATTTATTATAATGTTCGTGAGCACCCTATCGTCCGTTCATATGCGCCCCGCGCCGTTCCCAGCGAACCCCTTCGACTCAGCCAATCGGCTTTTTGCCGCAAAACGGTACCTTCAGGCGAATTTCCGTTCCGCCGCGCCCCTGCTCGCTCGTTCCCCTGCCTCTTTCCAACATGTCGACCGTCTCCCCCTGAACTCTCCCACTTTCTCAAATTCTTCCATCTATTTCTTGTATGGCGTACGCAGCGCCTGTCTCTTGTTCTTCCTTTCTTTCATATTTTTTTGTTTGTTGGCTTTCCATTCTCAGTCCTTCCTCCTTCTTGCACGCTGGCAGTTACCGGCTCCGCGTTCAGTCCGCGTCGCCAGTCGCTACCGCGAGATCGCCGCTTTGACATCTCTGCCCTCGCCCCTCTTCGGCGTTGTTTGATCGTTTCGCTAAGCCATGGCAAAAATCGCCGTACCGGCGACTCGCTCGCGAAGTGGACCGTTTAACGAAGTGGCCTGACGACGACGACGACGTTACCTGACGAAGCCGCATCACGTGCTACGCTGGCTGACGCCTTAACGCTCGCTGATCGCCCGTCGCTGGCAGCGGCTTCACGTCGAAGCGCGCGCTGATGTCGCCGTAGTAGGCGCGGCGCCGCGACTTAAGAGAGGTGAACGCTGAGCTAAGCGTTTCGTTTTCAACTGCTCGCGTCCGATCTTCGGCTGGGTATACGACTCTCGGCCGCTGTACGCCTCGGTGACGGCCTTGGCGCGCGTCGACCAAGCCCACCGGTGGCCTAGTGGCATACACGAATCCGGCGACAACACAAAATGGCGAAGCAGAAGTCGGGCTACGAACTAAACTAACGGTACACGACCTGTGAGTAGAGGCCTCCGAGGGAGAGTCTCACGCAAGGTGGCGTCTACGTGCGTCACGCAGCGTCCGCTCACGTCTACGGCGACAACTCAGCTGCGCGCGCGCGCGGAACGAAGCGACGCCAGTGGCTTCGACACCTGTAAACGGGGACGGTAACGTTTCGTCTCTCGAAAGGTGCTCGCCGCCGCCGCCGCCGCCTCCTGCGACGGTCGTGGCGCAATCGTTCGACGTCCGGATTTCGTTATTGTGCTGCGTCGCTCTGAGCTTACGACGGCGCAAGTTTGAGTGCGCAAAATGGCTTTGTCAAGTCGAGCGGTCCGTGTTTTGGTGAGTTCGTCCTACGGGAGCAAGGTCACTCTGTGTGTCGTCTCAACATGGCTGTCGCAACAACGTGTCGTTGCCCTCGCAGGAATTAGCTGGTGACGAGCGTCCGAACTCCATCGAAGTCTCTGTCGAAGTGGCTGTGAAGTGGCTGTGAAGTGGTACTATTTTGCGGGTGCCCGACAAGCGGTCGGCTAAGCAGCAGCGTTTTCTCTGTTTCGCGCAGCCGAGTGCCAACCTCGGCAGTGGCAATCTCTGTTCCCTTCCTGTGAGCGTTCAGCGGACTCTAATGATGTTGACCGCACGAGGGGCCTTCACTACGGCCGACTATATGGTCCTAGTGCTCGTTCTGGTAATATCGGCGCTCATTGGCGCCTTCTTCGCGTACAAAGGACGTAAGAGTACGTGCAACAAGGAATTCCTCGTGGGAAACCGAAAACTGCAGGTAAGAGCGGCGAGACAGATAGATCGAGAGAGAGAGAGAGATAGATGGATTAGATAGAGAGATAGATAGATAGATAGATGGATAGATAGAGAGATAGATAGATAGAGAGATAGAGAGATAGCGCGAGCGACGGCATCTCCGGCTAATTGTTATGAGGTCATTACTCAGACCACGACGGGAGTGTCTGCATGATCTGTAGTCAGCCGTGTTTGAGTAGAGCGGACGACCGAGTCCAAGTGGGAATCTCGCATGTCGACCTCGAAGGGGGCCGGGTAGAACACGGACTACGCTCAACGCCTTGCTAATGACGTCGTTGCGCGCCGATTCGTGGTAGTCGACAGAAGTCGTCCTTGGCCGTTCATTGTCAGCTCTTTGGTGTTTACACGTAATCGTACCACGAGTAGGGGAGATATTCACTTCAGAGCATAATCGCTGGCCAGCTATGAAGAAGTTTGGATTTGTTCGTTCTGCACAAAATAATGAGTTTACAAGACCGGACGAGGGCGCCAGACCGTCCACGAGTCCGTTGCGTCGACAGCGCCACGTCTGCACCCCCTCAAAACGGCCGTCTTGTGTCCTGATCTCTCGGGCCGTAACGCATCCAGGATGTGACAGGTGCATTAGTAATAACAGTTGACGCTTACGCTTTGTCCAACTCGCCTCGTCGCCCTCTTCGGCGTCGAATTTAGAGAGAGAATGTCAACGGGAGCTGCCAGTGATTTTTTTGCGGAGGGTCCACGCTTGCGCTAGGCCAGGCCCCTTCGTTCGCTCCTCTATCTGCCAGCCTCTCTGGTTAGCGATGACAAAAATACGACAGAGGCGTCGGTCATTGCGGCACGGGCTGGTGCGCGAAAAGAATTTCAGCCAGTTCGGCGTTGACGAGATGGTGATGATGATGATGATGATGATGAAGACAGACTTCACAAAACTGCATAGTGCCATTTCTGTTTCGTCCGCTTTTGTCATGGACAATCACACCACGGGCCACAGCCTGCCCACGTGACGAAATGCCGCCCAGATGCTGCACAAATGACATTTTTTTGTTGTCGAACGACACGACGCGAACGAAATACGCGCTTCCCAATTACGCTAAGGAAGTAGCTGTAGCGACGGCTGCCCCTAAAAGACAATGGCAATCCCAAGAAAAACCTCAACAGTCCCCTTCACGATAGTCGTAGGAACTCTCGCAAACATGGAGTCTCACGCTAGATGCAGGGAGACCGCATTTACATACGTGTATGCATATATATATATATATATATATATATATATATATATAAAAGCTGCTAAAAAACACGGTGCGGGATCACACAACAAAATTTGTTTTCGTTGACATTTTGCCTTGCCTGTTACACACGATCGCAACGTGTGGCGTGTATTTTTCCAATGCTATACAACACCTCCATAGGTACTTGTTGACGACGTGCGATCGGCGTAAAACACGCTCCAGACGTTCACGCGTGCACTATTGTTCTCCCCGGAAACTGAAAGCTCAGGCCGGAACTTCTCTCGTGAAATTTTCTCGTCTGGTCAACAAAAACTACGTAACTACGTTCAAGCGCGCTTCTAAAGACCTCGTCTCCTTTGCGTGTTCCGTGCATACATACATACATAGAATAGATGCATTCTTTATAAATTCGACATGCTCAGTTCACTGGCAACGTTGTAGCGTTCCTAAATTTTCATGTGCGTTTTTCTACAACACGCTGGACGCTTTTTTGCTTTTTTTGATTCAATACCGATGTAGATAACTATGCCGAAAAGAACAGTGTATGCATCGTAGTGTCGTAAGGTCGTAGTGAATATTCGTAAATAGAGCAAAAAGCCTAGC
>MNPL01025668.1:1028-11261 GCA_002081605.1 Tropilaelaps mercedesae
ATATTATTATTATTATTATTAATATTAGTAAGGTTATTACAGCTGGTATAGTTGCATCGTTTCTATTTGTATCAAAATTTACACATTTAATTAGCATTATAGGCCTTCTTTTCGGTATGTCAATGGCGTTCAATCGTTTACCTTCACTTGATTTGTATCCATATCTGTTGACGCACCTACTTTGCCTAATACGCAGTCATCCTGCCTGCGGGATGTTTCAATGGCCTGTTCACCTTGTTAGCTTGTTTTTTCCCCACTTGTAAATATAAACACACAGTTTATGTTACATAGGTGACGGCTTATCCTTTCCGTGTCTCAATACTAGCCTAATAAAGTAATGGCTTCGGTTCAGATAATATATAATAATAGAGTACTTATATTAGTAATCGGCTTGTTAGTAATAACCATAATTATAGTATGTTTTTCTTTCTCGTTTCCTCATCACCCTTACGAACACACGTTCTTCTTGCCATGCATATCATTCTCTTCGTATCGATAGCATCTTCACATCGTGTTTCATTTCTACTTATTTCAACCTCAAGTCCAACGGTATCATTTACTCGCGTTCATTGAACACTACCATTTTGTTTGGTTTAGGTTTTCAATAGCCTTATTCTCCATAGATGTCGTTATTCTAGCTAACGAGCTTAGGGTATTCCGTTTTTTATCCATCCATACATACTCTTTATCTAATCATTGCTTTCCCTTCTGCTATAGTACAACGTTGGATTGAAAATTTTTAGCCGCATTTCCAGCGGCCAGTTGTGCACCACCACTAGAATAATAAACTATGAATTGGTATCTTTTCCACTTTGGTGGATGAAATTAACGACAACGGCTAGATTTTCCAATGTTCCCCAATGTCTCGCTGTTTTGTTGTGCTCGTCTTATGATTTTCGCACACAGCCCTCCAGTGCTTTCACACGCGTCAGTACCCTCTTGTCGCTATATGTATAATTATATATCGCTCTTGTAACGCAGTTCGTTAATATCGGTAGCGTGGATATCAACACACGTGTTACTTCCCGATCCAGTTAGCCCGAGGTACCTTACCCGTGTCAAGTTCGAAACAACGTGCGCAGACACCCCCTAAACGCAAACGCACGACGTATTACACATAAACTGCCTACAATAGTCGGAATAGTGGAGAGAAACGAACCCTCTCGGCAGTCGACGTAGGGCGCGTGGTAGCAGTCTAACCTTATAAAGAATAGGCTAGCCTTTATTAACCAGTTGGTTGAGTGACTACCGAAGTTTATGTTCGAGGTTTGCTTTGTTGTCAGTTCCATCATTTCTATAGCCTGAAGTTGTTCGGGTACCTGAGCAGCCTACCGATCCGTTAGAAAAGTTTATAACCTAGCTATAATCGGTGGTGCGTGTGCAAGCAATCTTTTTAAACTTCTTCCGTTCTTATTGAAAAGAAAATCACTTGCGTTGCTTCACATTTACCCATGGTAGGTAGAGACTTCACCTTAAGGACTTGAGCGGATATGATCGGCCAACATTAGCAAGACTGATATCGTAGGACTAGCAAACCATGTCGGCCTCGCCATGCTATCCCATAATAACAGTATTAGTAGTAGTAGCAATAATAATATAATTAATAACATGTACTAAAAGAATAATTGTTCATATTACATCACTTTCATTCAGAATCAGTTGGTGTGTCCACGTACGTTGGCGACTTGAAAACCAGGTAGTTCATGTTTATGCGCCACAACATGCGCGATTCAGGCCGTGCTTCTCAGCCAAAAAGCTAGGGATACAATTTCCAGAGGACTGGTCGAAAACCATTTTCGTGTAGCGCCATAGCTGGTTCACTTCTCCAGGCACTACCACCGCTCAGTCCTGCATGTCCTCGGGAATCTCGTGTGGGTTGAGTATTCCGGGAACGGACATCTGCACTTTTTTCTTCTCCTGTTCGGCCTCCCGTAAAGCCGTTTCACGCTCTTCCAGATATAGATCGCTATCGTCTTCACCAGTAAACTCCTGTTGAGAAAGAAAAACAGTCATAGACCGGAATAAGTAATATATTCTCGAAGGAACGATAGAGACGAGGAAAATGACAACAAGCAAAGTATATAATCTTATAAACGAAGACTGCAAAATGATTGAATTATTTACACCTCATTATGGATGTATAGTTTATGCCATGTGCAAGTTCGACGATTTAAAGTTTCAAATACAATATCGATTTTATAGCAAGTGTTGCCCGCAGGATAGACTAAACGAACCCTGATTTGAACAAGAAAATCGCGCAGATGTTCCTTGAACTGTGACACATTCTGGTCGAGGTTGATGAATCCTTGAACGGTTATTTTCACTTGGTTGCTGTTGAGGAAGAAAATAAACACGTAAATTTAATAATTACACTGCTCCCTGCGGATAAATTGACGCCAACATCTCCAATGAGGAATTATTTTATTAGCCATCTATTGTATATATACGATATTGAATACAACGAAGCATAATCTGCATCTGTTGCATCTGGCGTACTCAGTTAAATGCGGGAATGCAGTCTTCAGAAGATTCGCGACAAACTGCTGCACGAAGATGGTGTTGTCGGTAACGCCGGGCGCAAGTGGTGCCTGCACCTTTCCTGAGTCGACCAACGAGAAAAGATACGCAAGGAGGGTTGCCTGGTGGGCTAATCCTGCCGAATGGCTCGTATCCGTCACAACACTTAGTATATGCTGCAATATGTCTGTTAGGAAGGTCTGGTAAAACTGTTGGGAGGCCGCCTATAACAGAATAGTGCAAAAATAGAACATGTAAGACATAATTGATATCTATATAACATCTGATCCAAAAAAAGCATTCCTTATCCCCGTTGCTATGTGTTTAATGAACAGCAATGTCTTTCAATGCGAAGGACATCGATTGAGAGGTTTTGAGAAATGCAGAGCCCTTTCTAGAGAAACGGACGGGTGAATCCGTCTCCCTACCATACCTCTTCCTGCGCGATGTTCTTGAGCAGTACGAAGAGAATCTCAAGCCCGGTGTCGGCAACGTTACGCATCGTATGTTTGAACGCCCATACAATCGAGTCCAATACTAGTTTGAACTTCTCAGGTGATAGCTGAAGTAAAGCAGGGAATGTTTGTGTGACCATAGCCTGGAGAAGAAGATAGAGATGCAACCGATGCTCAGGGAACTCCTCGAAGTCCTTGTTAATCATCTCCAATGTCACCTGTTGCATAAAAAAGTAGACGAACATAGTAATAAAGCAGACTGTTAAACGAAATTGCTGAATGGGAACAGCAATTTATTGTTCTTGCATCATTTGAATTCACTGTTACTCAAAAAATACTTCGGCGAGCGGAGGACAAGAACTGCCACATAATCTAAGCGAATCCGCTAGAATGTTCACCTTGAAAAGAGCATCGAAGACGGTTGGCACGAATGGTATCATCAGGGTGTCCATTCGCTGAACGACCGTAGTCATTGTTTGCAACACTTCAGGTTCTCTTGCTTCAGCTACGGGACACACAAGGTAGTCCTGCAGAACGGCGTCCAGTAAGGGCTGAATAAAGTTATCCAACACAAGCTTAGGCTCATCCGATTTGGACACCCAGCAGGCGATTAGCTTTAACACCTCTTTTTTCACTGTTCGCATCGACCGTATCAACGGCTGTTTCGTTACTGCTTCGCCGTGCGTCTGGATAGCAGCGCAGATATTTTCAGACATCACCTACAGTAAGAACAGCAGCACTTTAAAGACTTTTCTCTGACTTTTGACTTTTGCACAGCCTGCGGCAATTAATGTTGAGATTGAAATAGCACACGGACGAACCCTCCTCGATACTGTTTTTAGCACACTTTTGTGCTTACGGTATATCTTTTATATGTGTCAGAAATTAAAAATATTTTCTCCAAACACAATAAATGCCGTGCTAAGAACCAACCTTGTAAACATTGAGCATATCGAGATAGATACGGCCCAACTGGGTGACATAGGGATGCCCCAGTGACTTGCATGCCCGGTAGTTCGTCTTGAGGATGTTTCCGAGCTGTTTGACAGCGTCCGGATCTTTTAAAATATCGACGTTCTTGGTCGCCTGGTTAATGATGTCATCCCAAACCATATTCGGTAATTGCATGTACTTTTCAATAAGCCGTTCTTGACGCACCTGCTCAGTTTCCGAGCTAATCATATAGCCGACAGCTTCACAGAACGTATGCACCTGTTGCGGTTGCAGATCGTAGATGATCGATGAAATGTTGGTCAGGATCTCTTCGATAAATGGCTGGACCTCGCCTACTTGCACCTGATGACAGTGAACCCAGAGAACATCTTGTCAGCTATATGACACGGGTGACCAAGCACTCATTCACAAGCAAACTCAAGCAGATGGCCGCCGTCATTTTTCAGAATACCACACGATAATTCTATCTAAACGACATAGCCACCTACCTGTACAAAGTGCCGCTTGCACTTTTGTGCAATTTTGATGAAAGTGTCGCACGCCATATCCTGTACGCCTTCATGTGTCTCGTGCATGAACTCGAACAGTTTATTGACGACCGTCTTTAAGAACTTCCAGTGGGCGCGAAGGAAACGTGGATATTGGCCTACGACGTACATTATATTGGACGCAATGATCGCTTTGTTGTCCTTTCCCCGCTTCTGTTCACACAGACCGAGCAGGTCCTTAATGACGGTAACTAGGAAGCGCTTCTCGTCCTCTTCGTGCATGGCGCCAGAGATGGAGCCAATGGCCCAGCAAAGTGTGTTCAGGTTCTTCCACGACCACTCCGAACCGTTCACTTGGTTGTGCAGCTTTTCCGTCATGATGCGGTCCGTGTCCAGACAGTCCAAGTGTGTCAGATAGACTGCGAGCCGTAAAAATTATAGATAATCACATCGTTGAAAATGATGTTTGTTTTAAGCCCATAAACGATGTACGTGTCCAGAGTGTGTACTTCTACGGCTTTGGCTCTAACTCGATAAAGCCACTAAACAAAAGCAGAAGGTGTAAGTACTGAGATTTGCCGTTGTGTAACTCAATAAAGAAATACGTTAATAAATGTTAAACGCGTAAGTGCGTGTGAACAACGGCTAGATTTGTCTGATCCAAGTGACCACCTCACTCAGTGAACAGAACTACTGGTCTTTAAATTAATATTGACTCCATAGATTCCCTCCTAAGTGCCACATCAACAAAAATACTGCTTACTTAAGCATCGATCACTAATCGAAAGACAATTTTATTTAAATTTAATAAAATATTTTTATAAGGAGCAAATCCGTAAATCAGATCTCCCAAGTCAGTTTTTCTATGTGAACCCTACTACAATCCAACATTGTAGCTAAAATAATACTAAAGTTGAACTCACCAAGGCATTCGCGCATGTTTTTGTACAGAGTCATTGAATCAGTGTCCTTCATGAACTCCCGGACAACCTCTCCTTGGTCGTTTTCGACAACGAGCACCTCCTCCGGTTTCGCCATACGCCCAATCACGATGTACCGTAGCTGACTCAATACGGACGCATACAGCTTTCGTCGATTCTGCCGAGATGAAACGAAGCCATAGATGATTATTGATAAGTACTCTTCTAATAAATAATTTCCGCGAACCTCACTGGATAAGGACAATATAAGACAGTAGCTTATGTACATACCATATTCATACGCACTGACACAACTGTAAAGGCTACATTAACAGAGAACATCAGTGAACGACTGGAATACTCTATTATGAGAACACAGCATAGGCAGAGTACTTAATATGCTGCTGACACTATGGTAAACTCACTTGTCTAGCACTTTCGGCACTCGGGACAAACGGCGACTGTGGCAGGATGAGTGGATGAAGTGAGCCCCCCATCGTCAAGTTGCTGGCCATCATGTCGTTGTTCCGGTAGAGCTCCTGCGCCAAGAAGCCCCAGTACTCCAAACAGATCTTGAATATTTCCACGTCCTCTACCTCCGAAATGAGCAGCAATAGCTTGAGTGCCTCTAGCAATATGTTTATGTTGTTTGTTTGCTCCATCAGCTGTGTACGCGTCTTGAGCATTGTGCAGAGAAACAATGCCAGGTTCTGGATGAACTTCTGCTCCATGTCGGAGCCGGCGGCGTACGCTGCCTTAATGTTGGTGTCCGGCGGAATGATCTGGGCCATCTGCTTCATCGTTTCGACGAACAGGAACGAGAACTGCTCGGTGTAAGCACTCGTCACCACCGCGCCGATCTCAGTGAGACACTTAAGTGTCACGTTGCGGAACAGGTTAACGTTGAGAAACTTAAATACGAGCGTGTGAATCAGCTTCGTCTCGAAAATGTACCCAAGAGGGACCCAGTTGAGGAATCGTAGCAGCGTCTCCAGGGTCGCCTCGACAAGCAATGGATTACACGAGTTCTCCATTACGTACTGGCAAAGCGTGTAAACCTGAGAGAACTCGCAGCACATGCTCTCCTTGAGATGCTTCGCCTTCGTCTGCGTGATCGAGCCACAGCTGAAGTCGAACAGCTCCTCCGACAAGAGTTTGAGGATAACCATGTTATTGCGACAAAGGTGCTCGTTCGTCTTAGAGGCACCAACAATATCGGAGATAAACGTGGGCCAATTTTTCGGCCACTCACGCTTGAGGATTAGAACAAGGACCATATTGAGTTTGTTCAAGTAGACGCGTTCGTTGTCGTTCAAGTTGCCGTCTTGAGACGTTTTGATGATCAGACCAACAATGTATTTTTTAATACCCTCGCACTGATTCTGAGGTAAAACCTTCCACCGAGTTTTGATCACGTTTTCGAGAATTTGTAGAGCAAAGTACTTGGTCTGATGATTTTTCGAATATTCAAGAATGGTGTCTACCCTGGTCCAAGCATCAGGGTGCTCCTGCAAATCGACATAGACAATGATTCGCATTTAAATTGGACACTTGTGGCTCTGCAAACGGTACTTGAATGGACAATAACCGAAGTCGCGTTCGTGGATGTCCAAATTTTCTACATATTTTTTCTACAAATCGTTGTGCTATCTATAATAATTCGCTCTGTCGAAAGAAATTGAAGTCCAAGGACAAAACCAAAAGAGCGCTCCCACGGCACTCATAAAGGACTGAAAACTCACTTAAAGCATCGAAACGGTATTGGCTTACTGTCTATCCTCAATGACAAATAGCCAGCTAAAGACCTGTCAGCGGCTTTCAACCTTTGATGGCTCTTACTTTTCGGTCAATTACCTTAAGACTAGTGAGAACCTCCTGAGCAGTGCGCTGTTGCGGTCCCGTCATCGTGTACATTGTTTGAACGACGTTGTCGAGGAGGTTAATGTCGAGCTTCTGGTTAAAATCCAGCAACTGCCGAGCCACCTCGGCTCCGCCGGGAGCGATGCCCCCGTTGCCGCTGCCGTTCATAGTTGCCGGAAACGTCATTCTTTACCGCCGCCAAGCCTCCTCTCACCTATGATGCCACGTGATCGAATCGAACCAATAAACGGATTCCCTGGATTCTGACAGTGCAATAAATAGGATTTCTCAGCCGGTGCAACCATACACCTGTGAACATAAGGAGTGTAGTAAAGAAAAAGAAAGGATAGAAAACAAATAGTAGTAAAATAGGATGAACAGATGGAACTTGCGTATCTGGCTAGTTAAATAGCAAATTGACACTGACTTGGTTTGTGCGAAAAATACGTTTTATATCCTGGCAGAAATGGTAGGTGACATAATTTGGATAATAAACAACTAACTACTACAAATGCATTGGAGCGTCGGTGTCTATATACTATCGCACTGGGCACATGAAAAAGACGCAACAAATACTTTCTTACTAGTTGATTGAAAACACATACAACAATGTTTAATGTTTGCACACATACAACAATGTTTAATAAATAAATTAACGTGGATGTTAAATCGATCTAATAAAAGTGGCTCCTAATTACACAAACAAACTTGCAAACGTACCTTCTATAAATATCGTTCGGAAGCACTTGGGAGGAAAAAATTGTCAAAATTTCTCAAATGCAAGTGAGAGCAATGGGCTTAGTGGTAACAACGTTACGTAACGTCGAAAACGAATGGCGTGGCACTCAATTCTCGTAGGGCGAGAGCCCTAAGCCCAATTTGTTAAGATGTAAGTCGGTATGCGGCACTGTGGCTTTTCTTAAATAATGCACGGCTGGCCCCAGCGTTTTCGTGATAAAAATTAGGACGCTGAAAAACATTAAGAAAAAGATCACATTTGACGATTCCAGGCCGTTGAATTAATTAAGACTAGTCGTCAAGGCTTTTGAACAATGTAGGGCCGAATTTGAGGACGTGTCCCTAACACGCAAATATCAGGAAGCTGAAAATGGCGGTAGATGAGAAACGCGTTCTTCACGAGTTAAGTTTGACTCATATAGAAACTTGTGCGATATATGCTAAATACAACTATTTTCAGAGCTGACTATCAGCCAGAATTAGCGCTTATGGTGCCGAACTAGCGTTGCTTCATAAGGAAGCATTGACTTCATAAATATAAACATGCAACGACGAGGATCAACTCTGTGCTGAATACAATCTGCGTGAATAGAATCAAAAGAAAAATTTCAGACGGGGTATATTTTCTCATGGACTAACCCATGTTTAAAAAACTAATTTATGTCTTCATAGATTAGTTTTCACCGCCCTCCTCCAACGGAGACGTCAAACTTAAACATTCCTTTAAAACAAATGATTCCCTGTATCTTGAGTTCGAGAGGAAAACTCGTAAATAAACGGCGGGCAATAAAACCTACGCAGTATGGCTACTCTACGATGGGTTACAAACTCACGAACATACTAGAATAACGCAAATGAAATGTGGAGTTTAGGATGGTAAAGGAATCGAAAACAATCTGTACGATAAATTCGACCCTTCTAATTCTCATAATAAGCCTTTGTGCTTTTGCTCATCTTCATGTGTTAGATAAGATGATCGATCGGTTGCGCTCAATACGCTTCAGCTTGCTCAAAATAACATTCAAAATGAAGTTATGGTAAATGACGCAAATTCCACTTCCGGTCATCAAGAAGTTCGCAGATGCCTGCTTTTTGTATTCTGATAATAAAGAAATCTTTAAAACACACTAACGAGGATTGTGCCAGTTCAACTAGTTCATAGTTCACTCAAATTATAGTAATTAAATGTGCAGACAATAATTATCACGCTGGGGCACATGATTGCAGAGACCCATCCAATCATAATTCTCTGTGCAGTGCCAGATTTCGTACATATATCCACCTTGACAGGCCAGAACTGATTGAATATACGATCGCATTGCGACCTATTCAATATTGGCTGACTTCATATCGACCATATGCGACGGTTTTTGTCAGTACAAAAAACTGAACTCAGTAAAATTATTTGATTCTTAATTCATATATTTCGTATACTTCGTCGACCGTACAGACAATCGCCAAGATCTCGCCAGAGCTCCCAGATACCCATTTAAACAATTGCTATAAATAATAAAGAATCTAGTGTGATGCCCATGGCATGTTGGCATGTATATGAATGAGCTGAACAACTCGTGGTATAACACAACAACATTATATAAGTATACAGATTAAGGACATGCATTTATATACACAAACGACTACTAAGTTCACACATTCAACACAAGTTAGACTAAGGACGCACTCGTTCACACAAGCAAACAAATCTTTGAGAACGACTTAGAACTAGATCTACTTGTAGTTGAGACGCCAATACAGACACCCACACAAAACTTCAGTTAATGCATGTGCACCCATTATCTGTTCAGTCTGTTCACCTATGAACTAACTGCCAAGCGAAGTTTTTCCTTGCCTGTGACGTTTTTTCTGTGTACTGAAAACTGCGGTGGCAACTTTCTTCGGCGGTCGCGCGTAACGGCCTCCCCCTTCCGGAACGAGGCGGTTTTTTGTTCGTTACCAACGAACTGTTGATGCTAGCGTACTACTGGTGATGACGATTTTTTTTCTCATTCACAAGCTGACGCCCGCCTGCCACCATGTGTGTCTGTCTACCTATCTGAACGCGTGTGTTCGTATGTGTCACGCTGCCGCTATGTTCTCTGTTGCCACTTCATGTAACAGATACACACCTACACATGTATATTCAGCCACACCGACACCAATAAATAAACACATACACAGGGCCGCACTCACAACGAACGGAGCCGTACTCATTCGGAAGGGGACTTTTAGAAAATCGTTTTTTTCTTCGGGGGGAAACGAAGGAGGGAGGGAGGGAGGACGGGCGGCGGGTGGGGTGGTGGT
>MNPL01025669.1:16578-29311 GCA_002081605.1 Tropilaelaps mercedesae
GGCATCGTCTCCGTTTGTTGACGCACGCTCAAGTTACCTGAGGTAACTTCCACATCGGACCAGACAGCCGCAGTGTCTTTTCCTCAGCGTTACCTCTTCGGAGCAGCTTCATCGCGACCAGCTCGTCGAAGCGGTGCCGTAATCGGCCTTCGTTCGACAACGAAGTCCGCACTGGGGGCCGTGAGGTGCGCATAAACGACGCAGATTGTCTGTTGAGGTGGCCCGCGCGTATCGGGCCTCGAACTTTCGATCATTCATGCTTCGACGCCATTGCCCGACGCAGACGTCGGATCGGGTCCGAAGTCGTCCCGGCTGTTCTCACACCGGGCTCAGGCCTGAAAAAGCGCCTGAACCGACGTCCCCGTCGAATGCTTAACCTGACCGGGAGACGCTCGAATGAAACAGACGTCGAAGCCGTGATGCCGCATCGATCATGGACATAATTGCCGAAATGCCAGAAACCGGCTGCTGAAGTCGGCTGCTGAAGTCGGCTGCTGAAGTCGGCTGCTTCGAGGTGGGACGACGAACAACGAAGAAGCTGAGACGTTCGACAATGTAAGTGAGTTGGTCGCGATGACAAATAAATTTGACGACAGACGCGGCGTCGAGCTCGCGCGATTTGCTCGTGAGGTTCTGGCTGGCGAAGGCAGCGGAGAGAAGGTTCGCTCTCGCTGTAAACGCTCGTTCGTCGCGAGTGTCGCAAATGGCGCCGTTTCACGAGGCAGGAAAACAATTCGAACAAATGTTGGCCATTTTTCTACGCAGTTTAGTTTCTCGGAAATACAGAATTTATATTCGGCCACACATCGACGCGTTTGGTGTTTATGTGAGTTATTCTTTTCTTCGAGTATGAACATGAGCAAGTGTTGAGAAATATCGGCTCATACGGCCTTCATGAGAGAGGGGCCATTTTGGAAGGAGGAGGAGGAGGAGGAGGAGGAGGTTCTTACTTCAATACGTCTTCAGGTGGATTATGAGAATGTTCACTCATATCTAGTTTATTGCATATATTTATTACGGCGCGGTCAAGGTCTACGTTGAAACAGATCATACATGTATATGTATCACACACACACACACGCACGCACACACACACACACGAGCACACACACACACACACAAACATACATATATACATACGCATGGTACATCCAGGCAATCTACACAAAACAATAAACGACATGAGCGTCGTCCACCAATTCTATTTTCGCCTAAGCGGAATCACAGCGCCCTGTAAGTGTACGCCATTATATCGGTCGCTGGTCCTGCGCGTTCGGCCATACCATCCAGTGTAGAAGTGCCGACACAAAAGCGGCCCCCGCAATTTAGCCAGACGGCCGCCGACATCGCTGAAGACTACTACATAACAGAGAATTCGAGGTGGCGTTTATCGAACCTTCGTTTAGGACAAGGCTGTGTCGATGACGAGTTCGCTAGACCGCGATCAGTGGCAGAACTACGGCCTGCACACGAGCCACAGCTTCGGGGGTCAGCCGAACACTCGATACCGAGATATCCCGATAATATGGCTATACAGTTTAATATTATACGAGACTGGCCGATGTAGATGCCAGAGTAGGCCAAGTAGATGCTGGGGAAGGGTCTGTCATCGTCGGGGACGTCGTCGAGCCACTTAGCGACTTTGTCTGACGACGCATTATCGTCATTTTCAGCGTCACATGTCCTGTAATCCTGTCGGCCGCGGCTTCGCGGTTCGGCGTGGCAGCAACCAATTGGCCGGTCGGTATCTGCTCGGAAAGAGAATCCGAACGAGCAGTTCGGATTAGGAAACTCAGATCCGTAGAGGGAGAAACAAACAACCCAGTTGGAATTGTGCTTCACGCCCGAAACGTGCGCTTTGTCTCACGTGATACGCGAATGTTGTTTTGCTGCAGTGCAATTAGGCCATGTCCGAAAATAGGTTGCTCAGCTTTAGAGCCTCTGAAGTCGTGGGGGAGGGGCACTTGTTGCTGCCAGACGAAGTAGATGGCCGGCTAGGCTATCTCTAGGCAATATTCTTCTATCGAAAACAAAGACACATCTTACGGTGCGCGCGTCTCATTTGCTAACAACGAAATTTCCACTCAGCTTTTCCTACGGCTGCGCTGGCTCTTGTCGACGAGGCGGACGAAGGCGCCGAAGTTCTGCGCGCTTGTTCGTGTGTGTGTGTGTCTCTTCACGAGACTTCGCCGCATACAAACGCCATCCGCTTCAACGAGTCGCAACGTACGCAATTGATGAAGCGGGCGACTGGCAAACAGCATAAGGATGTAATGTATACACACGAACTCACAAAGGACATGTGTACACGTGTGTGTGTGTGTGTGTGTGTGTGTGTGTGTGTGTGTGTGTGAGATGTCGGATGGAGCCAGAAGGGGTTTTGGTAGGGGTCCGTGCAGGTGGACAGGACACCCTCAGGTTGGGGTCGCTGTTAAGCTACCCAATGCTTCTGTCCATTACACGGACGAAGGTGCTCTGTCGACGAAGTTCACTGTCTGTTCGTCTCGGCCTGAACGGGTTCTCGCAGAAAACTCCAAGTCGCGAAAGGGATCCACTTCTGCTGTGCAGAGGCCGCTCGGCAGACGTTCCGAAGAAAGAAGAGTGGGTATTCATATGAGACACGCCACACGGAGTTGCTGGGGAAATAAAATTAAAGAGAGAAAAAGCAAGGCAACTCTCAGCGAACCCATATGAGTGGCTTTTATGGGTGCGCGGGGGGTTCTTGCGGGGCGGACGGTCCCGGAACGCGGGCCTAAGGACACGGTCGAGACCTCGGAAAGCGGCCCAAGGGGCTCGAAGGACCACTTCTGCAGGGGGACCTCTGTACAGGCCGCTTGCCAGGCTGAAACTTGCATAGATAGACGGGCAAAGAAGGAGGTGTTTCACGTCTTTAAGAGGATCAACTATGGGACGAAATTGCATTAACAGGCAGAGCATCCCATCGAGACGACGACTGCGGGCTAAGAACGCAAGCACAGAAAGCCAAAGAGGGGACTCTGGAAGTGCCATACAAGCACGAACAGAAGGAGAACGAGAGATAACAAAAAGAGAGTCTGGAAGTAAACGAACGTAAGAACGAGGAAGAAAACGTTTCTGTTGGTTTGTGGCTGCGGTGTGACCCCCATGGCGGGCTGAGGGGGTTCGAGAGCTTAGCGTGGCTGGCAGACACGGGTTCTGCGTTTAGGTTACTTTTTCTGGTACTTCCAGTCTTGGAAAGTAGCGAAAGCATCTACAAAAGGCGTGGAGCTGACTGGGCCGCAAACCACAGCAGGGTTTGCGCACTAGAGCGGCGAAAAACGCCTAACCACAGATCCAAATTGTGGAGGACACCATCCGAGTCATGCATTCGAGCATCAACGCAGAGATTGGACTCGCGATTGGACTCGTGGAGGTCCGTGTCTGAATACCAGGACGACAAGTATTCTTCTTCCTGCGGAAGATGTATAGGGGTGACAATGTAATTTTGTCTAGGTAGCTTGAGATCTGGCTGGGTGACGAGTGTAGCTCGTTCTGTGAATAGCGGAGGACAGATAGGACAAATGAAGTGGATGAATCTGCTGGTGGAAGGCGGAAAAGGCTCGCGTAACTTGATTAACTGAGCTTGCCGGACGGAAAACGACCCTCTAAGGTACATCATCTGGGCGGGAGTCCGTACGAATTAAGCTCAAAAGATGTCGGAGCCATTGCCACAGTTCGTAACAAAGTCCCTTTGTGCAACATCTTTGGTGTTCTGGTTTATTTGAACGAACACAGACAAATATCTGTCAGTTTCTATCGCATGACTATTGCCGTGTACTGTCGGCGGAGTTGCTTTCGTCAGACGCTGTTCAGAGAGGCTGTTCAGAAAAAAATTCTTCTGTTACAGGCTTTCCTTGACAGGCATACGCGCATGCCGTTGTTTATGCGCACGCCGACGTAAATTCGCCCCGGTTACCTGTCATAGCATGGGCTAAATGTCTCGGAACGAAATTTTGCCCTCTACTTCTCCATAATCCGTTGTCTACTAGTTTATCGACAGAAGCGACCGACACTTCGGCAAATAATACTACTCACCGTTGCATCGGTCAGTGAACTCCTGAGCTAACCAGGAACTGGGTTTCTCGTCATCCGCAGCGACCCAAGGCGCAAACTACCGAAATTTCCCATTGACGCTGCTGAAGTCGAGTCTGCTAAGGCGAAATCACGATTGATGATGGGGCGTCCGTTGAGCGAAAGCCCCAGACCCCCAGCGAGATGAGCGTGGACCGAATATGAGTGACGGGAGATTGAACCAATCCGAGTAATGCCTTCGAAATTGGATCGATTGAAAACACATCCATATACAGATCGCACACTCAGGATCCGACGCTGACCCCCGACCCCGAAACGACTCGGGGATGGCCGCAGTAGTCACTCGTCCGAATCTTCTTCCAGTTCGCGCGACGTGGGAGGGGTCAAAAGGGATTCCATCTAACGGATACGAATTCCCTACCGGTTCAGCTCCCAGCCGACTGGCATGCTCCTGATGCATAGTCGATGGACAACTCTATCCCGGACTCATCTATATGTCAACGCCACTGAGTCCCCAAGGACCACCGGTCCCTCAACGGGGAGCCGATGCTAAGAAACGTGTTTACCAATAGGGACCATCCATGGGAGGAGGGCGGCTAGAACCGTTAACGTGGGGTGACGGGAATCCGGGAATGGACGACGACGAGAACGGCAGCAGCGTCGAGCCAGAGAGGTATTGAAGATCGAGGACAGGAAAAGGGAGAGAGAGAGAAAGAGAAAAAGGGCAAATACACACACACACACACACACACACTTATAGAGAGAGAGAGAGACTGAGACACTGCTGGGTGGAATTCTGTTCATCATCTTAATTCACATGCAGAGCAGCAGTAGGCGGCCGTGTGGGCCTTCGCAAGTGTTGCTGGGGCGGAGGAAGGCGGAGGAGGAGGCGGCGGGGGCAGGAGAACAAAAGTGTGCGCGCGCGCGCCTGTTCGTCGCCAGACATTGATAGCTATTCAGGTTTGTTGTACTGTCATTGAGTCGGCCATTCCGTCCCCCATTGACCCGCTTTTCTCGTGAAACTGATTTATTAGCTAAAAACCGGCCTCGCGAACAGTGCCGCCCTACTTGTGAAGGCCCCACTCGAGAATTTCGTAGAGGAGTCGCTGCTCAATTGAAAACGGACTAACGTCATAACCCACAAACGTCGCAGTTCGAACTTGGCGGCTAGACAGAGCTCCATGTGAAGAGAGAAGAAAACGATAGAACCGAACAGAAGACAAATACGTTTTGATCTGGCAAACCATCAAAAACCATCTATTAGGCGCCTTTGCTCATGGCATGCTTGCGAATGAATTTATTTCTTTTTAAAGCTTTCGACACCAGCGTCCATGTTGGTTGCATTAACCGAACGTAAACCCACAATGCGCAGATATGGGTTAGTCAATAGATCTCAATGAATCGCTAGCCTCCGACTCGGGCTTCGAAACCAGGACACTGATCAGGACAAAGTGATTCTGCGATTGCATCATCATCAAAAAGCTATTGCAGAAAGGAGTCCTTGTGGTCGCTCGTCCGAGCCTTCTTGCGCGTCAATACAAACCATTCCCGGGGCCATCGGACGCCATTTTTCTCTCCAGACTTTGCATTGCGGCGCTGATTCGTCGTTGTGAAATGGTGAAGCTTTCGGGGTACAGATGCGTAGGCCTTCTTCTAACGACTATTTTTTTTTTCACATCACTCGACTGTTTCTCTACCTTCTGCATTCTCTCTGCTCTGTCAAGCGCAGACTGGGTGAATCCCGGATACTCGGATCTCGTGGCCACGTGTGTCGGTGCCCCAGCCGGCCGACAGGGTCGACGCGCACGTGAATGACGAAGCTCAGTAGATCTGATCTGAAGAATCGGATAGTCGTCCGAATCTTCGTCGGCTCATCCTCCTATTGTGTGTGATCTGGCCTTGTGGATCTTCTACCGTTAGTTCGAATCGTAGGGAGGACATTCTCCGGCCGCCAGATGAGGACCTCGAGCCACGTCGATCAGGGTGCTCTCTGCGACCCTTTTTCATCGGTTAGTTCTGACAGGTCGCCTTCGGAAGGACGAACTCCATTCGGAGGAATATTCTTCGTCAACCTCAGAGCGAGTCACTTGTTCTTCGAGCTTGACTCGCGTGAAGAGCCCAAGCGGCATTTTCAACTCGTCGAGCTATTCGGATTTTCTGCCATCTGGCGATACAGCTCAGAGAGAACCGGTAAGAGAGACTTCGCGTCGAAACTACCTCGGAATTGCGCTATTTTGTCGGATTGATCTTCACATGTGCAATGGCGAACGCCGTGTGCCTTTGGGCGTTTACAGCTGTCGACCATGTTCGAAGGACAAAGCCTGTTTGTTGTGTGTGAAATTACCGCAAAGGTTTGCCGCTGAGGGTGTGTACGTGAAGCCGCATAGAAGTTCTCCATTTAATTTAGCAGTTACGTTGCGCACTTCACGAAGCGTTAACGATTGTACATAACCATCCTGCTCGTGCTTCAAACCTATCAGCACAGCGACCAGCACATTTTCGTGCGTAAGCACATAAACGTTGTCAAGTGCTGACACTCGGTATCTTTTCTACAGTCTCAACAATGACCCAGCAACCAACATTGTCCTGAGTAGCAATCCTGAGTGCAAGCATTTTTGCACAGCATTCACCCACGCCAGCCAAGGTATCAGGTTCGTTCCCCGGCTCGCGTCTACACAATGTCGTTGAGTATTTGTTTGGCCTAAGCGTTAGGCCGATTTCAGGCGATGTCAAGGTTGAAGTCTGCGCCGGCGAGTGTCGAGGCGCTCCAGAAAGCTCTGATGGGTCGAAGAAGTCAGGAGTCAGGAGTGGCCGATGGCCTGGATGTGCAGCATGAAAACTTTGCATTCAATCTGAAAAAAAACGGTTTATCGGGTGATTGTGTGGCTACAGTGATCGGTCGGGCCTCGAGTAGCGGCCATGAGATGAGAGAAGCTTAGAAAGACGAAAAAAATCAACCCGAAAAAAAACTCACTATTCGCCGCGACCCTCCGGCGTACTTCCAGAACCGCGGCCTTCGTTTTTCGTAGCGGGCCGCGTGCATCAGCGTACGACACCGGCACCAACGAGGGAGACGAGTTGCAATTTCGTAATGGCCCAGTTAGATGAGGTTATTCGCAGCCGGGGGGGGGGGTCTGGCTGAAGGCAACTTGAACGAATAAATGCATCGAAAGAGTCACGTACTCAACACCGCCCGCTACTTCACGGGCGCAGTTTTCGGCCAGGCTTTCGACCGAAGTTCAGTTGTTCACCGACCTGAACTACGTTGTTCAGAAAGTGTGTCCGTCGTCGAAAGACAGAGAGAGAGCTTGCGTGTGCTTTACCGTATTTTTTTGCATCGTAGCCGATTACACGAATGCGTCCAATCGGGGGTGAAAGAGCAGAGTCAGTCCTTTACGACAGCATCTTCATGGACATTTTGCGGTGGCGCCGCATTCACCCTTCACGATTCGAAACGCAAATACTAACCAACGGCGAAATCCACTCATGGATTTCGATATTGTGCCACTTTATCCAGATACAAATTACAAACATAAGTTTCAAATATATATATGTTTGTACATATCTATTTATATATATATACAAATCGCATTGCATGTACATCACAAGTGTATTGAGTGTGAAATATAATCCGAAAGCCTCGTCCCCTTTTAACATCAGTTGGCTCAGTTGCGATTTCAATATGACGAAGGCCTATTGTGTCGAGGCCAGGAGGACTCGGGCGTTCCTTCGAAAGGCATTGTAAGTGGATTTCATCATGGGCCGTGTGGCGAATAGAATATTAAAGTAGTCGCGTCAATCTGAATGTTTAAAATCTTTTCAAGATGCGTCTCGCCTAATTATCAGCAGCTCTATTGGCCTGCCGCTGGTGTTCGTGGCCTACGAAATAAAACGTTCTTAATTGTTCATGCGCACGAGTTGCGCATATGCAGGCGTTACACGAAAGTGTCCGGACATAATCCTTAGACACTTGATCTTCCACGTTTCGAGGTTGACCTTGAGACGACTTTGGTGAGAATTTTACGAAAGAATATTGTTCGGACAGGTCGTCGTTCTCCTCGTAGCTGATGGCGAAAACTAAGACCATTTCAGCGTTTTCAGCGGCGAGCTGCATTTGCAGTGGAAAGCTGCCCTTCGCCAGCTAATCTTCTTCCTGACTTTTAGTTTTCATGTTGGCATTGGCAAGCACTCAAATATGGCAGGGTACCAAGTCGGTACACAAAGCTATAACGATATTTTTCTCGTTTATAAAATTAATCGTAGACTAAAGTGCGCTAGAATGACTCATCTAGTAATATCGAATTATATAATATTACCTGTAAACTTGCTAGAAGGTTTCCTAAGCAATCAAAGTTACCGGTGGTCGATCTCGAAAGTTTAACTCACCGACACCAATGTACTTACATTTCTCTACCTATACTTTTGTCTGTACTGAAAGGCGCCGATAGTAAAACGCGTTCTCTCAATGGGCACGCGATTTTTCGTGGCTGTCCACCGTGTTAAATCTGCCTTTCTGCTGCAACGAGAATAAAGCGTAATAAAATGAGAGACCTACTCAATCCCCCTAGTTCGGGCGGCAGCGGCAATCACCTGGGCTGGCTAAAGCGCCTAAAACCTCACCCGAAGTAGCACAATCGCATAGGTTATGGTTTTCGCTGGGCAAGCGAGTCATTTTGTGGGGATCGTCCCAATGAAGCCTCACACTGTAACCCAGCATCGGGGATCTGCTGCGTTCGAGCTGTCGTCATCGTAATGATCTGAAGTAGAATACAACGATGTCACAACAACGCCAGCCTTGCGGAGTTAGGCCACCGTCTCGAATCGCCTTCAGCCGAAAATCCCCATCAATACATAGATATATATATATATATTGAAGGCCAGTTTTTCGCTCATTGCGCACCGGTCGAAGTTTGCTGATGCCATCAGAAGGCTTCGGCGCTCCGTGAACTCACGATTGACGAAGTCGGCCAGATTCCGCGTAACACTGAAGTCTTTGTGTGTGTAGATCTGGCCATTGAAAGGAAGCTGTTAAAATTGTGATCGTCAAAGACTAATCAGATTCTTGGTGTGCGTAATCACATACGGAAAATATGACATTTTTCGTAAATTTTTTTTGAGCGAGTTGGTACCGTAATAAAGCTCGAAACGGGAATGTTCAACGAATTTGAAACGTCTCTCAGCGTTTTAGGCAAATAAAGAGATATTCCGTAGTAGGAGAAGTCTTCAAGTGGCCTTCAAGTGAAAAATTGACTGAACTTGCGTTCTTAGGTATGATGGAATTTATCGTTTTGCCCTGGGGTAGCATAAACTTGAGAGAGATCGGCACATGTTTTAGGAAGGTGCGTTCGGGCGAAATTGGTCTATGCACTTAGGACCCGCAAATATATGACATTAAGGTTAATGTTGAAAAAATCTTGCCGTTCCGAACAGTTCCACGTGTCTAAGAGGTGTTTCAAAAAACGACAAGATGGTGGGAAGAATGATAAATTTGATCGATACGTTGGACTTTTTTTTTGTAGTGTGTGCGTGTGTGTACAAGAAAAACATTTTCATGTTTTTCTTGTAGTCTAAGTCGAGTCGCTCAAATGATATTAGAGCAGCATCAAAATACGCTCGCGCGTTTCTAAAATCACATCGAATATGCATGTTGGAGCTATTTCATATCTCATTTGATTGTTTTTTCCATTTTAGAATTACATCCACATAGCATGAGAGGGTGTGCAAACACACAGACGTCAATTTACATTTTGTTCGGCTTTGAACGAGGCTAACTTGTATATCAACCTCGTTTGCATGCAAGTCAAGGATAGCTCTAAACTAACGCCATTCGCCATAAATTCGCCACGCTAAAGCCTATCGACATGACGTATTCAGGATATCGTACAAGAATCAGCTGTCCTGTACAGGAACTTCCCACAGCGCATTCCATTTGTCCCATGCCATATAAAAGTTGCCTGTTTCGTTGGGCGAGCTTCCAGGTAGACGACACCTGTGTGCGGTACCGGCTCGACACTGCGTGATTCCGGATCAGGATGTATGTCCTGCACTACCATGCAATTGCCATACAAGATATTGCTTCTAGCCTGTATGGCGCGCTGGTCATTTCCTGGAAGCAATCGCGTACAGATGTTACCAGCAATACGAGTTCCAGCTGCGCCGGTTCGGTTGCTTTGCTTATACGCGCCACACACACACACACACACACACACACACACAAATGTATGCGTATGTTTAATAAAACGAACAAGGGCAAACACTTTTGATTTAACGCAATGCCGCTTAGGTCGAATCTGGCTGCGGTGGTACGGATGTAACCTAGCCTTTATAAGGCAATATTATTACGCTTGTATATGTATGGTTGTGTGTGTGTGTGTGTGTGTGTGTGTGTCCTGCTACGGGGTCCTGCACTCAGTTTGTACAAATGTAAGAACTTGATGATAAAACCGAGGAATCAGATTGAAGAAGGGTGAACATCAGCACCTGCAAGTTCGTGCACCACCACGAGATTAGTGTAGAGAGTCAGACGGGTGAATATTCAACATAAACTCTTTAGCAAATAGACAAACTTTATCGTTTCCTTCAAGTATAATCGTAAGTTATGCCGTGTTTGAGTTAAATATCGTAAACGTTAGCATCGGTTGAAACTATCGCCCTTTCGTCTGGTGTCAATCGACTACGAAGTCCTAACACTGCATGAAAACACTATTCAACGTGTTCACGTGCTTGATCTACGCCACGCCACCACTGAGATTCGCTGAGTGGCCCCCAATAGACGCCCCGCGACGCCTGCGCAATCTAACGCGATACGTACAAATACTCTTCATATAGTCGTTCACAAAGTTGAGCCGCTTATCTGCACCGCCAGCTCCTTTTCGCCGCGGCCGTCCAATGAGTACGTCCGTTTCTCAACGCGTCGTAACGCGTCGATACATTATCGACATGCCTAACCTTTAGGCCTTATCTAAGCATCGAAATCTGCCAGTCGTTGCCTACGGACCCTGGCCCGCGAGCAGAAGTGCGCGCGTTCCCGACAGGATTTCTTCGACGACCAACGAGGCGATTATTCGTAACCGCGTAGGTTATTCGTACATTACTCGTATCTGTGTTCGCGGGTGTGTGTGTGTGTGTGTGTGTGTGTGTGTGCTTACCCGTAAAACGGCTTCTAAATACATCATCGGTTGGTTCCCACGTTATTCCCGCGCGTGTTATTCCGAGTCGGAGCGGCAAGATTGACCTCCGTTATCGGTCAGCTTTTTCGCCCCATGTCGACCGCTGCTCAAACAATATTCGCCTTTACAAGTCGCTGGTAACGTCTTGGCCGGCCACCGGGTTGAACATCAATGCACGCGCGCGCGCTACGGAGTAGAATTCCTCGCCGGTAAGCCGCGTTTCCCACCGAGTGAGTTGTCGACGGACAGCCACAGAAGTTCAGCCTAGGCGTTGCGCACCTCGTTTAGCCTACGCAAAGGCTATGGCAAAGGCTGTGGCTGTCATCAGCCACGAATCGTCCACGGCCAATGTGAAGGACCTGCCGCTTTGCCAGAACAGCAACAGAGCGGCCCCCCTATGCCTGCCTAGGACGGACGCTTGCCGATCAAGCGTTAAGCAAGGTCGCGCGCCTAAGTTGAGTCTAGACCAATACGAGTGAACTAGCGCGCGAATATACCTCAAAGGACGCGGAACAACTATCGCAAAAACCTAATCTATCGGTCACAATCGGCGTCAGCGCGCACCGAACTCCGCTAGAGGTGAAGACAATGAGCGGCCCTCCGATTACCGTTTGGAGCGGCAGATCTCGTAACGCTTCATCGCCGCCGCCGCCGCCGCCGCCGCCGCTTTAGGTTTGTGTGGCGACATTCAAGCGACATTATTCCCGCACAACGCCACTTTACAGCCCCATGAGGAAGTGGCTGTCTGTTTCTCTAACACTATAGAAGCCGAACAACAAGTACGCAAGTGCCGATGGAAATATATACACACACACACACACATAAACATACGGAACACACGCACGCACGCAGGCATACATTTACGCTAAAGCCACCACCCCGCTGACACGATCCGTAGACACTCAACAGACGCGTTAGAGACGCTAGAAGAGCAACGGTCTACCGCGTAGGCCTTTGAAGATTTTCGCCACAACAGCAGCGATCCACCTCAGTAGCACCGATGGGCTCTATCTGCACCGTGTCGACGGCTCCGACAGACACTTCAGATCCTGACGCGGGGGGGCGGGGGGAGGACTCGGCGTGACATAAAATACGAGCCAGCTTCGCTGACAATGCCGGGTCCTAAGGACGCGACTTGTACACGCGGACAATGAAGGACAATGACGCCGGCACGGACGGAACGGCGTCGACGAAATGACAGACGCATCTGGGACGGCGCTTTGACGCCGGTAGCCGAAAGGCAGTTTACGGCTGTCATCCTGGACGTCATCAAGAAACGGGGGGGTCCGTTGTTTCCGTAGAGAAGAAGGGTTGAAGTCAGAAGATAACGGGGGGTGAGGTGGTCGACGAAGTGGTGATGGCGCTGGCGCGCCACTGAAGGTTTTCGGCTTCGTCGAATGTGCGAAAGCGTATTTTGACAATTAATGGTGAAATTTTGCGTAACGTTTTTTGTTTCGGTTCGAGCGTTTACAGATGCTGAAGAGTTGTTTGACAGATGGAGACGGTTTCAAGAC
>MNPL01025669.1:29861-40086 GCA_002081605.1 Tropilaelaps mercedesae
GGCGGCGCTAAAGCGGCCGTGGCGAAGTCGCTCTTCGGTTTTTGTGTCGTTTGGACAAATAACTTCGTTTGAGGGAAGTTGTTCGCTTCTGTCGGAGATCCAGAGATCTCTGGAGGCCTGTTTCCTTTCACAGGATAGGCCGAAGCTGGTGGTGTTAAATCGAGGTCCGGCCTGGCCGAGTGAAGGTTTCGCGTAACTCGTCTAGATATAGCTACGAATCCCAGACTACCCAGACGAACAAGTTTATGTGGTGCCAGGATGTGCATGAACGTTTCTTCGTTGCAAACAATAATACATTCAAGCAAAAAAAAAATAATCTTTTTAAATGCAGCCACACACACATTTACGTTGTTAATACGCTAAGCGAATTCAATGTTTATAGCGTCCTAAATACGTCGCAATTTGGGACTATTATATGAAGTGGCCAAGAAAAGTATTCCAAGAAGAGTACCACAGGAACGTTTACAAGTGGAAGTATAAACATCTGGATCTCAGGTGTGTGTGTGTGTGTGTGTCCAATGATAATTCTCTCAAATATT
This sequence comes from Tropilaelaps mercedesae, assembly GCA_002081605.1. Taxonomy (NCBI): domain Eukaryota; kingdom Metazoa; phylum Arthropoda; class Arachnida; order Mesostigmata; family Laelapidae; genus Tropilaelaps; species Tropilaelaps mercedesae. The sequence goes on from MNPL01025669.1 coordinate 30,401, forward strand.
CCCTCAACGAAGGACGTAGCCAATTTAGGCCAAGGGATCGTTAAATGTCGTTTTCCAACTGACCGATTCACCCGTCTGCACCTTCGATATTTCCACAACGGCCTACTCGCCGGCTAATCCATCTATCGCCTTCAACTAAGTTCGACTCACTAAAATTTGACACGCAACGACGCGAGAGAAAACGCGCAATCTCCACTAGAGAAAAAAAGGTCACTCAGCGTGAAGATATTCACCCGTCACCCGGGCTGAAGATCGTCGTCAAACCCGTATAACAGCGCGCTCCCAGCCCTTCTGCGTGACGAAGACAATTCCCCACTTCGTCACCTACCTTCGCGTTTTACACTAATTGTCAGCAGAAGAAATGCGCCACCAAACAGAGAAGAGGCCGACGGCGCGTCGGTGAGCGAACAATCAAGAATGGCGGCCACTTTAAGCCGCAGTAACGAAGGCAATCGACACCCCGCGGTGCTCTCAGGCCGAAGTCGCGGACCCTCGGCGACGCGCAAAACGACAATTATCATCACACTGACAATGTATCATATCGCTGACGACGACGACGACGCGTCAGATGCAGAAACGCTTCTAAGTGGCTGGTTTATGGTGACTACGGCAACATTTCGACTAAATAAAGGCGGCCAAGTGAGTGGATATTCAGTGCGAAGTGTAGATCTTCTTCGAAGTGTGTCTTCGCAGACGTCTTCGTGTCACTCGCTAATTAATTCGTACAACATTAATACTACTACTACTCATGATCAAGCTCGATCAAATGCTGCCACTGCCACTCATTAGCAGCGGAATGGAACAACATCAAGACGAAATCTTCACTGGATATCTGAAGCTCATCAATGTGAGATCATCAATAATACGAATACATGACAGTGTCCTTCGGTAAAGGGTTTCTTGTATTGTTCGCACAAACTTGGTTGGATTTGGTCACACAGACACCTCATCGCCACCTCATCGCCTCATGAGGCCTCGTTAGTTCGGGAGATCGGTGGCAACGCCTCTGGAATGTTTTTTTCCCTTTCGTTCTTCTCGTGAGTGTGGTCGAACCCAACCCATTTCCTCGTTATCGATAGGCAAAGTCATTCGAACAGCTCCGAACGGATACAGCCACTGTGGCCGCTACCCGCTCAGGCCTGAGACGGTTCGCGTCCTGACACGAACGTCAAATCAGCTTTTTAGCCTTTCGTGTTAGGGCGGCAGATGTGTTTGTGCTGGGTACACAGCGCGTCTACGCGTCTACGCGTCTACTGGTTAGCGCCTACGAGCGCTTCCCACGATGTTGGCTAATCTGGCCAGGCGACTTTGGCCAGATCGGAGGCGACGTTCAGATACTTCACGCGCGGAATCCGTTCGATCACTTCGATATAATGCTCCTAAAAGATTGCCCTTTCCGCTTATAGATAATTTGGAGTATTTGAATAGAATTCAGAGAAGCTCTTCACAGGAGGCAAAAGGCCCCTAACGTATGAGATTTTGTAACTTGACGAAATTGATCAAGTTTGACCAGCATTCAATTTTCTCGCTGTTTCGAAGTCATGGATGGCGTTGCTGGATGGGTTTCGATGTAAACCAGTTTTCTACTTTGTTTGTTTTTATATTTCACCGGCCGCCCTTAATTCGGCCATAAGCAGACCATAAGCGCGTCGCCGGTAAAGACGGCAATAACGACCAATAAAAACAAAACAAAAACAAATATCCCGTAACGCTTTATGATCTCTTTATGAAGTTTTGTATCTGGTCAATGTCTCCAGAAGGAAGTGATCATGTCGAATCGTCTGATCCATATGATCAGATGGTTGTCGCCTGATCACACATGATGACACAGACCCATCTTTGCGCTGAAGGCACGCCAGAGCTCCCTGTATATGTCGGTGACTGCCCTGGGGGCGGATATGTCCGATGACATTTATGGCTGGATACGCCGCCAATGGCCACCGCGGCGCCACCCGATCGCTAACTTGTATACTTACAAGTTTAGAACCATGTCCCGAGGCCTACGCGACCAGCTCGTACTTGGCGGGCGCAAGAAGGAAGGTTTCTCAATGGCGAGGCAGCGAAGCGATCGGATAAAAACTCGAAGCACCGTCCGCTCCGATTGGCCGCGTTGGCCGTCCAGATGATCCGGAGGTGGCCTGGAAGACCGAGCGAAGATGTAGTCAGACATTCCTGTCGCAACAGTCCTGTTCGAACAACAACGGACGGGAAGGCGTCGCTCGTCGATGAGTTAGTTGCTGAACTTGCTAAAGATAATGCCAGCTCGGAAAGCGATCAGTGGACGCGTCCGAGAAGTTCATCGGAGCTCCCCGACTCTCGACAAACTTCTCAGACGCGCTTTCAGAAGTTCGCTCCATTGAGCTATCTATCGGCGTAGTTGAATCCGTCCTTGAAGCCATATTTAGATGATGGCTAATTAGTGACATTGTCGTGCCTGATAGACGCCCAACAATGAGCGGTGCTTCTGCAACAACAAAATGCAAACAACAAACAACACATTTGGCTGCGCGTTGAACACCAACACAAACATTGAGGACCTACAATTGGTTCGTCGGTGAAGTAACAATTTCAGCCTTCAACAAAACAGTCAGATCGCGCTCAAATCCTCTCATGAACGCACGTCGGCGAGTGCACCGGAAAGGTCACACGAAGTCACAGCAAAGGACGACTTGATGAGCACATCCGAAATTAGACTTCGCTACGGCCTCATCTCGGTGAGTGTTTATGTGGCAGAAGCACTTCTGCTTCGTCAGCAGCTCGACCGTGTTACTCGTCTGAAGAGCGTCGCCGAATGGAGTCGCTGCACGGGTCTGGCGTGGAAACGTGTCCTGATCGAATACTCGGACGGGCGTCCTTTCGCCGAGGCGGTGGCCAGGACTACAGGGGCGCTAAGGCATCCCTAAATACCAGGATCATCTAGGACTACACACAAATTCGATGGAAACCAAATCCCTCGTGTTGCTGACCACTTGACATCACTTCCCTTTGTTCTGTTCCATATTTGAATTTCTGTCCGCGCCTCGGTCCCTACGTCGCGTCGACCTCGTCGCCTCTCAGCGTGGTCGTCTCTCCGTTCCAGTTTTCCAGTTAGGAGATTCCGTTCCGACCTGGCAACTTCCTACTCTGGCCTTTGCGACGCCGCCTCGTCCGGTTCCGCCAGGTGGCATCTCTGAGGTGCACCTATCCTTTGTTTTACCGTAATAAACGAAAGAAAGAGATGAGAGTGCAGGAGAAATCCGAAGTCTACGCTAGGTCAGTCTGTCTCGACTGCGCGGAGACGTCTGAAAATCCGCATCGGATCCGTCTGTTTTGCGACTACCTTCCTGAGTTGAGATATTCTCTATCGCGGTCATGCGTCTCCCACCCTACTCGGCCCTCGTCGCCATTTCCAAGGACATGGTCGTCCTTGTCCAGGAGGCGACCTCGTCGATTTGTTGACCCGACGATGCGGAATCTCGGACAGCGTTTTCGGATAGAGATGGCTCAGCGGACGAGGCGACCACCTCCATCACCCCCTCGGGGACAGAACAGGGTGGCCTTTTGGTGTGGAATAATGCATTCGCTTCTCGTGGCTGATTCTCTCTTCTTCTCGATCTAATCGCGTTCAGACTTCTCGACCTGTTTCGATTATTATTATCATTATTATTAGTTGTTTTTGTTCAGCAACAAGCCACTGTCATAATAAAAAAAATTCATCTTTATTCTGTCATTCGTAGGCGAGCGGCTATTCGCGCGATCTCCTTCAGACCTCACAACCCCCACGGATCCAGCCGTTGTCTGGTGCCAAAGGGGGCCATTTCGTACGCTGAAGACGCGCTACCTACGCGTCCAAGAGACGCCGCTCAACACGCGAGCGTCCGTCTAGGCCGGAACTAGCGCCTGTTTGGACGACGATGAGTCGCCAATGCAGCTGGGCTAGTCCAAAAGCAACTCCCACAACTCCTTTCTTGACGCTCACACCGACTTCAAGACGCTGCCACTCATCGGTCGCGTCATCGGCGGCGTCTTTCGGCTATACCGACAGAAGTGGGGCGATGTGGGGGGGTCAGGAGCGAGTCCCGTGTACATCGTCCGAGTTGACGTCGCGTCTCGGCCGGATGGTTTCGCGTAGGTTGGACAGGCCGTAACCGTCTTGGAGCCATCTTGGAGCCGTTTTGGAGCCGACAGGAGATGAGGAAACGAATCTTGGCCCGCTTGGCCAAACTGGACGCTTTTCCACTGGGAGAGGAGCTCGCGTCGTCGTCGTTTCGCCAGGCGACCGGCCGAGTTGGGTGCGTGTCTTCGAATATATCGCCAGTGACGACGTCGTTGTGCGTGTGTCGCGATGTGTTTCCCTCGTTACCATTGTTTATACACACACACACACACACACACACACACATTCCCGCGGTGTAGTTCGAACAAATATTTATAAATCGCTTTTCCCCAAGACGAATTCTAGCGTTGATGTTATTGGCACGCGCGTGCGTCACGCTCATTCCGAGAGCAGCGTCTACACCTACCTCAAGCGAGCTCTACGCGTAGGACTTCACTAATGAGCTCATTCACCGACTGAACGAAGTTCTCTGTGCTCGCATTGGTCTGACACGTTTTTCTCTTCACTCTTCACGTTCACACGCCGAACGCCTTCCACTTAGACGACCACACCGAACTGCGTCCCCCCGGGGTGGCGGCATTCGCTGATTTCTGGCCGGTGCAACGACCATTGTCTAGCCATCTCCGAGGGCATTTGTTGTCCTCCGATACTTCGCCCCCCGATCCATGCGAAGACCGACACCCTCCTGGACCTCAGCTTTCGTTGGTCTAGCCCAGGCGTCCCTACAAAACTGACGTCACTTCAGGACACATCGACGCGGCCGTAATGTCGCGTTTGGCCAGTATCAGGTGATTACACTGCGAACGCGCGGGGCATCCGTCAGCTGCCCCTTCCCGAACCACTTTACTCGTGGTGAATGCCCTCGTTTTAGGCGGCGGCGGCGGCGGGGACAAGCCTTTGGAGGCCGCCAGACGGGCACGATGGCCGACCAGGAGGACTTCACTTCGAGTTCGTAACGAGGAAGAGGTTCCTCAGGCCGCGCGGACAGACTCAGTCGTTCGGCTTTATTCTCTTCGCTGTGCGAGCGGCCCCTGCGACCAAACAGACTCGAGTGAAAGCATCAAAGTTGCCTCCTACTCACCGCTTACACAGACCGACCGGAACTTCAACCTCTCACAGGGCCGAGGTATTTTTACACCCTTCCATCAACAGGTAACGTCTCGCCCGCCTCGAGCTGAAGCGTGCGGTTGGCCTGTTCCAGGCCACGAAGAGCGGCCTGGTTCATTTCGAGACGGCGAAGATCTATGGAAGCCAAAAAGGCGTCTATGAAGAATGTTAGGCTTACGCGTAGCCGAGAAAAAGCGTCGGATACCATCCACCCTCGAGCTATGGCGATGTTCGGGCGGCGTGTCTGAAAAAACATTTGTCAACATCCTGGAAAGAAAATACAACGAAAAACGCCGCACGAGGCGTGACGAACGTTCACGTAAACGGATACGAGCAACGAGCTAGAATCGTTGTAACAAATAAAGATCCCGTTTAGAGTTGGTAGATCTACGTTGTCGTCGTAGACGCTGGAGCTGTTGTTGGATTCAGAAGTGACACGAAGTAGAGCGTCTCCGCAATCGCGTCAGGCCTGACGGAGGGGACGCTTGACGGACCATTCTGTCGCCATCGCGGCCGCGTCGCGTCTGTCATTGCAACGAGAAGATATAACCGTTTAGCGCTGGCCAAGCTGGATTTGCCTTCAGCCGGACGACATTGCCCCCAGACGCGGCCGTAGCAGACGACGGAAAAAACGACATTAAAAAGTTGTGTTTTTGTTGAGTCTGAACAATTTTTCTGCCGTCACGCCTGCCGCAGGCTTCGTCTCTGTTACTGAATATATTTTCCGTCAGGCGTCTGCTAAGAGTGCGGCCTCCAGGACGCGCTAAGGAGGGGACCCGGTCATTTTCCACAGTTAGTCACCCCCCCCGAGGTCGCATGACGTGGCGATGCCCCCAGCAGAAGTGCATATTCCGACCGACCCCCCGTCTGATAAAAGCCACTCTCTGTCGTGGCGTCTACAAATAACAATGACAGGCCATCTAGATGCGGTGTTTCGAGCCGCAAATGGCTTTCACGAGCGACACTAATAAAGTGCCGTTTAATAAATGGGCCTTCTCGTCGGCCGAGCAACGGTTCACAAGGCCACATTTCGGCCTTCGCGATGCGAAAGATCGTACGCACGAGCGTCGTTTCGAATTGCTGAAACTGACGGCCGATTCTCGGTTACGGCCAGGTGTGTTGCGAACAATCCGAAGACATCTTTGCATCCAGCCGACTCGCGATGAGTGCCGAAGTGCCGAACAGCGTCGAAGCAGCAGCATGGAAGTGGCTATCGGCTGAAGTCTTCGCATCGCCTTTCGCGTTACTTTGTGAGACGGACCCCATTTAAGGTACAACGGCAAAAATTGAGCCTGCACACGCCTGCGTGTCTTGGCCAGTCGGGAGGCGTACGAAATTGCGTCAGGCAGGCCATCCATCGGCCTCGAGTAGGCACACGCCCACAATGGCTACATTTTCCGGCGTGGAAGTTCCGCTTGAATGTTTTCTGCGCCAGCTGCCATCCACTCATTTGCCAACGGCTTCAATAGCAGCTACTACAGTCACTGTAAATACAACCACTCCAAAGTACAGAAGCTATAACGGTTACGTACGTTCATCGACACGGTGTAGGCTGCTGCTGCTGCTGCTGCTGATATTTGCCCTTGGCGCTCGTCTCTGGGGAAGGGTGAAACCCCCACCACTTCACTCACGCATGCCCACCTCAAATGCAATCAAAGGGGCAGATTGACACGGCGTTCATTTGCCCTTAGCGTGTCACTGCACGAAAAGGTTTCTACGTGAGGGCACGTCCCTGCTGCTGTAATGGGGAAACGAACGCGTTATTTAGCATCCGACAACGACATCAACACCGTTCGGCGCTTTCAGTGTGATAACGCCTGAACTTCACGTTACTGTCCTGAACTGAAGTACTTGTCGCGTCTTTTTCGTTCTTTTCCAGATTGACTATTAGTCGGCCGACTTCATTCGACTTTACGGCTTCGTGCGCTCAGAAGTGGAACCACGACGGAGGGTTCGCCTCTGGCCGCGACACTTCGGCAGACACTGCGTTGTCAACAGCTTCCGCCACTACTAATGACCAGAATTTATGCGAGCCGGTTTATTGTTATGGTGCGATCTGGTGCTGCTGCTGTGTTGACACTCGGTTCGACTTGACGAAGTCTCGCCCTGTCGGGGCGAGCCTTACTGGCTTGGGATGGGCCGCGCGGCAAATGCTCGAACTTCTGTCGTCGGAGCGTCGTCTGCCGTTAGCGAGTGGCCGTTAAGCGAATGGTGCTCACGATGAGCTCCGGTGGAGCTGCTGAGGCGGCAGGTTTTTCGTCGACAGTTGCGTTTGTTTATTCTAGTTGACCACCCGAGACGGCCACTGGAATTACCGGCACTGTGAATGGGGCATAATTATCAGGTTATTCGCGTTCGGCATGTTCGGAGCCGGGGACAGCCGCTCGGTCCGTATCTGCAGAAGACCTAACGTAGCGTCGGGGGAACTTGTCATCGGACGTTGTTCGTCCTGCGCCGCATTTGTCCGTCGGGATGCTCGCCTCCGTGTGGAGTCACCTGATGAATCGTATGCACGGTATACGGAACACGTCAGCCTTCAATAGAGTCTCTGACCGGCCCTTCGGAGGAAGTAGAGCACGTGTCGAATCGAAGCAATCCGTCACGACGGAATGCCATGGCGGAAAATTGCCTCCCGAGGAGAACGCCTTGTTTCGAAAATGATTAACTCGCCTGTGCTAGTGATAAAAGTGTGTGTGTGTGTGTGTGTATTTGGTTCTTCTCTGTTGTTACTTATGAATATACAGGAGCAACTTCAACATTTTCGTGGACGGACAGACGCATCACTAAAATCGCAACGGCCGGCAGCGACAGGGAACGGCTTTTTGGGGCAATTGGGTGATCCAGCGACACTCAGCGAATGCATCGTTTAGCTCGACGCGGACTACATCGAAGAAAAATGATGGAATTTTTCTTACTTGCTCTACCAGCGCAGATTCCACAAGACAGCAACTAACGCAGATGAACCGCGTATTGAGTAACTTCTAGTCGAGCGTTTTACGGGTAACGTCGAGCGAGTAACGGCATAGGTGCTAGTTGGTAGGGGGCCACCTTTTCCAGCAACTCCCAACACTACAGCCATGACACTCGGGCACTCTGTGGAGACCTATGTTTTTCTATTTTCTGTTCGCCCACTCACTGCTACCCTAAGTGGCGGCGGTGCGTCGGCAAGCAGATCTTCGCGCCATCCGCACATTTTCCGTCAGAGATCCCTACTGGATCCGTTAGAGTCTACGGAGAAGACGCCCATGATGGGGAGATATCTCTCATTCATCAGCTCCTCTTACCTCAATGTAGACGCCATCCCATTGGCACGGACCTCAAAACTCTTCTGATGCCGTCCGCTACCCCGTTTCTTCCCCAGTTTGGGTTCGTTCGGACTCCGCCCACGGTTATCCCGATCGCTTCGAATAGTCGGATTTCGCCGACGTGCGTCAGCTGCAAGAAAACTTCGGAGCATGCCGAATTTCTACCTATTTGAAACGCCTATTTCGAACATCTGACCGTCGCCGTTAGCCTTGCCGGTGCCATGTTACTGCGCGCCGGAGTTTGTAGACGTGTGCAAGGCATTTGTGTCGTCAGCCGAACTCACGGTCCAAGGCTTTCCCACGCGCCAACTCAGTTTATTTGATAGATGGCGGCTGCTTAGGTCGGTCACATCAGACGATGGTCGTCCACGATGCACACGCAGCAAAAGAAATTAAGAAACTGTGCATACATATTATGCCTATATACATATATATATATATATATTTGAACGGCAAATAAATTCAGACTATCTCGCATCGTCCCTTATTTAATCGCACCATCAGCAGCAGGTTCGTAGGCTATTGACAGAGAAATTTTTTTATGTTTTTTCGGTCGGTTGTGAAGTTGTGACTCAGCGAAACGCAAAGAATTGCGGAATGCTGCGTCACCGGAGTCCTGTGTGGTAGTCCTATACGGACGAGTGGGCCATTCCCGACTGTCGTGCTTCACTGTTAACCGAGCGGTGGGCCAGCAGGTTGAATTCATTTTCGACAGAGCTTCTTTTCCCGGTGATTTTCACTGAAAAATAGGGGTCAGACATCGACAAAAGACTCTCGACACTGGCGGATTTCAGCGTCCGGACGGATGCCGCCTGTGACGGACTGCGCGCCGATGAATTGCTGGTGTGTGTGAAAGCTTCTGTATGCGATTGACTCCTGCCGATGCTTGTGTGTATGGCGATTGTGAAGAAGACCAATGCGACAGATCCCGCTGAGGTAATTGCTGTGAAGTGCGTCTAAGTAAATACACCGGTCACAACTTCCCTGCTCCTGATTTGGGGCGATGCCTTCACTGCTCGCACGGCTCGACTGACTGATTTTCGGTTGGCTTTTTTCCTATTTTTTTTTCGTTTTTGACAAATTCATTAAAATCGTCGCGGATTTTCGTCTGCAAAACGTCAAATCGACGAGTGACCGATCGCCACTTCGCTACTGTCGCCAATAAGCCAAAGTAAAAC
>MNPL01025673.1:6514-17849 GCA_002081605.1 Tropilaelaps mercedesae
TTCACCTACAAGAATTCCTCAATTCCTACGCGATCCTACACACCACCAGCCTCACTTTGTCTCCCCCACAATCCGACCTACGCCCTGCCTCAACTGGCGAACATCCGTGACGAAATATTATATATCCCCGGCGCCCTTATCATCTTCGTTGACTTGGTGAGCGATTCCGCTGCAGCGGAGAACTCGCCGCTGGCTGCGCTGATTCGCCACCTCCCCGTCTCCAGCGTCCTGTATTACATGCCCTCTATTACATTCCGTTCTAGCTTCTTAAATTAACGACTTTAAAGCCGAAGGGAAGTCGACAAACGGACAAGCCGGCAGGGACGCTTGTGAGAAATACACTCAGCGACACATACGCGCAGACACAGAAACACACACACACACACACATCGGCGGCCACGTATTCTGTGTCGTCGCCTCTTGTTAAAGCTGTGGCCGATGGCCGCCTGAACACGACGAAGCAGCGAATTCGTTTCGAGGACCTGGTGAACGGCTTCTGCCGATCCTGTATGTGGCTACTAGCTATTAAAGCCCGTAGAAGTTAACGATACATCGAAACAAAGTCTGAAAAAGGAGATAGGACTTTAGAAGGCATTAAATAAACCGCCTCGACAACAACCACGTGACGAAATCACGTAACCAATGAAGAAAAAAAGCTTGTGAATTTTACGCGACCGCTGATATGTATCGAATAATGGGTTTCTTGGCTTTGTAAGATTAGTGAACATTAACACGATGGCGTCAAATTACATTTACATTGGCTTGTTTGTCCACTTTCTTTATGTCATCACGCAAGAACACGTCTCAACACGTTGTATCGTATTCTAGTAAGCATATTGGTGTCTTCTTCAGGTTTGCCTCACTGAGCAACACAGCTGGAGATGTTCTTGGGCACACATTAGCAGTTACCTCGAGTTGTTCATACGCGGTAACTAGGCTGTCGTCGACAATTGCGCCTAAACTCATTGCCTACCATATCGGTCAATAGCAGCAAATCATTGTACAAATGTAAAGATGTATTGTGTTAACCACCAAACAACTCAATTGACATTTAGCACCCTCCGGAGCAAGCGGAGAGGCCTCAACAGTGGAAGAGGACGGTAATCGTCCCCTAGCGAAGATGCTGGCCTTGTCCTCTTCGTTTTCAGGCATAGATGCACGAAAAGTATCGAAACAGAAATTATTTTGAAATATTAAGAGTGAACAATGCTCCCGTTGTCAATCATTGCAACTGCGTCCTAGTGAACCAAAAATATACAAATCTCCTGTATCATGGTTTACCCATTATTCCGTTCATGGTTTTTATCAGAGAGAATATTTATGGATCTTTTTTTAGAATCGACTCTTAGCTGGCATTTAACTCTTACAGTATCGTCTTCGCATTGCTTTTTTGTTTAGGTGGACTTGCGTTTTCACGTCTGGTCAAATGAAAACACAAAAGTCCCCCCCGTTGAACTTTTTCTGGAGTGACGCGAGAAAACTTCGTCTCAAATATAGACCAATGGACACTCCGAAAAAGCATTCGAAGCGACAGAGAATGAAACGTCTGCTTTAACAGAACGAAGTGAAGAAGGCCAACAAATTTTCCAGCATCCGCGCGTCGATTTCGTTCATAGATACAACTATGGCAGAGGCGACGCGTGTAGAGCAATCAGTATTTTTGGTTTTCGATTTTTCCGATTTTGGTCCGCACCTCTCGCCACTTTTGAAATATGTCTTTCTCTATTTCTCGTCCTCTGTCTCTCTTTCTCTATCTCTCTCACTCTGGAGCCTGTTCCGCAAATCAACTTTGCCTGGCTATCTACTCGAAGGCACATTCTCCGAATCGTCGTACGTGGCCGTTGTCCCTGGATGAAAAATAAAAAGAAGAAAACAAAACTGAATCAACTCGTTTCATTTTTCGCCGCAAAGGAAAACGATTCTTCAGTAATCTTTCGAACGGGGGACATCAGCGGGGTGAAGGCATCGGTATCAGCGTCTCGAATGAGATTCTTACAACAGTTCGTCCACCTAGCCGAGTACTGCGGTATATTCAACGCCGCAGCAACTGTCGCAACTCTTACATAAAAATTATATATTTACCTCCTTCTCGCCGCCACAACAAATTTAATTTTCTTCGCAATCCGTAAATATACGACACACACACACACACACACACGTAGACGTTTACTGTACACTCGTTCGTAATTCAATTACACAATGACGCGGGACTTTCGGGGTTCCGCTTCTGCAAGAGAAATGGCAAAAAATTTGGGATCAATGCTGCGCCCTTCCACTATATACACACTTACATACGCGCACACGCTACACAAAGCACGCGTATGAAGCGCTTCGGAGCAAACGAAGTCATCATACGAACTCATGAATCACAAGTTTATACGTTCTAATGCACGCACGCACACACATACATCCAGGTAAACAAGCACCTCGCAGTATTTTGTCCTCCCTTTTTTCACTATTCATTCACACCACACGCAGCAGAACATCGGCGACGGTTCGGGTTGAATCATTTAATCAAACCGAGAAAGGAAGGAAGAATAACTAAAGGAAAAGTGTTTCATGGCGTCAATCCGGACGATAAATATACTCTCAGTTATGTCTGTTCGTTGAGCTCGATGACTTGCTGCATTCGTTTGCGTCTTGCGACCGAAGAAGGGACGTAGGTACATGGTTTGATCCCCCTTACATTTACGGTGTGCGTCTTATGAAATTAAATGTTGCCTGATGGTTAACCTTACAAAATAAAAAATAAATTGTTATATTTGTTCAGCCGCGAAATTCTATTGCGAGTGATCTTTAACGGCATGGCAGTAAGACAACGTATTTACGAAAGCATATTCTGAAATGTTCAGCTATTGCAGTTAACCCATTGTGAAAGAATGGATATCACAGACATGTTTTGTTTAGGCCTAGTATTCTGAGCAGTTTATACAAAGACTACCGATGCTTGTTTCGCTCTCAACGATAAATTGAATTTATGTGGCATAACGTTAAATTTAAGGGCGCACTATTTCTGGCTCTAATAGTATTGAATCTATACAAAGCCGACTAGGGAAAAATTTAGGCAAAAACTGAGGCGCACGCAAAAGTGAATACTTCTCATAGATCTAACGGGAAGAACACTTAAGCAATAGTTAGATGCAGTCGGAATTGCTACATCAAGTCTCAATAGGAAAACCGAGTTATAAGATGGCTTTCGATTATTCTGTCACGAAATGATTTTACGAAAGACTGGCCTTTACGAAGATACTTTAGAAGGCCTTATATGGTGGCACCTTGAGTTGGGAAGGCTCTCATCATTTCGTGGGGAATGAGAGATACGGTATTACATCTTTGATGACATTATTGAACCTCTTCAAATTAGAATATCAATATCTTACCTCATATATATCCTCCTTCTTCTTCGAGAGAGATGTGCGTATATGTCGCTAAAAAAAAGACACCTTTATGAATTATCACCGAACGTCCAAAATATGTGAATCAAAATGTGTGAATACACGTCCACTGGTGAGCACAACTACTAGAAAAACAGCCCCGTATCTTCGAATGTCCATTGACGATCAGACGCTCGCCATTCGTAAGTTCCTACACCGCCGAGCCTGTCTTGTTTAATTCAATCCCGTAAGATACGTCCAGGTGTCGTCATATTATTCATCTGTTGATCCGATTCTTTCTTCCTCATTGCCTAAAAGAGTCACATCCTCACTAGAACGACTTTTGCTGAGTTTCCTGAGTTCCTCTGCCAAGCACGAATGGAATGGATGATTTCTGTTTTATCTATTGTTCACCGACGCGGAAGAAGGACCGCTATAATATCTGACGCACCCAACGCAAGTTTTTTTTACTCTCGTTTCATCCTGACGACGCAGTTGTACAATCATCGCATATGGGGAGCTTCAGTGATGGCTTTAGCGTGGCCCAAGAGTAACGGCGGCGTGGCAACCATATCATCAACCATCGCGGACCTACGTGTAAATGTGTGTGTCTATTGGAGATGATGTGATATCTGTAAAGGTGGGAAATTATCAAGTTAACAATCTAGAAAGCGTACGAGTTCCCACGAGCTATAAACGACATCTAAGAATCGTTAGGGCTTGCTTTCTATTCTCGTCATCCTGAAGCAGATACCGTCGCTGATTTTTTTGCTAATCAGCGATGCCTCCTCGTTTGCTATTACGAGTGAGTGTGTGCATATATACCTGCTAATAAGTACTCCTGGCTAGCTTCAGCCGCGTCACGGAAAAATTTCACGCGTATGTCCATCATTTAGTCGGCTATACACACATCGCGTATGCTAACAGACACACTCTGCATTCCATTCCAGTCTGTGCCCAGTTAAAGACCCTTTTCTTGGTACAATCATCAATAGCACCATCGCCACGACCGTCATCAATTTCGGCTTGCCAAGACTTTTAAGCAGGCCGAAACTAGACGTAACAGCGGCCGTAGACATTCTTCTTAGGGGACTCCTCAATATCAATATCGGTGACTACGGCTGGGGTGAAGGGGGAGACGATACGAGCCGCTGACTAACCCCTAGATTTGTTGTCGCCTATCTCTGACTGTGAAATCAGCTGCAGTTCTAGTTACGAGGCTCTGTCCGGGCTCTCACACCTCTCGGTGATCAGGAGGCATCACCAATGCCTTCGACGCGATCAACAAGCAGACACCCTTCGCGGATAGCATCACTTTCATTCGTCATCAGCGTCGGGTCGCCAGCGAAGAAACCGCAAGGGACCTTCTTCTCAGCCTACTTCACCAAGGCAGAAGAATATCTGCGAATAGTACCGTGGCCCTGAGTGATTCCAGTGTTAGGGAGTGGATCTTCACTACGAAGGTAGACACATATACACAAGCACACACACACATACACACACAAAAACCGTACACAGAACCGCACGTCCCGTAGAGAACGAACGAGAACAGACTGCCTTTGGTCGGTGATACCTTTCACTGAGAATAGGGAAACAGCAGGCGTGCAATAACAGCATTATTTTCGTTTCTGAATATCGTCCCGTTCCACGAAATACGGCGCGACGTGGAGTCAAAGCGCAGACACCGCCGAATAAAGACCTCGAAACGCGCCATGGCCTCGTCCGTAGACCGATTGGCTGAGTAGGCCGCAAAGCCCCTAAAGTAGTCCCATCTCCAGTGGTCTTGACATGACAAAACCCTGTCCCACCTCTCCTTAGCCCATATTGATGCGACTGCACAGATATCGTGATCGCTTCTAAAGAGAGTCGAAGAAATGATTGTTCAAAGGAGCAAGGTAGGAGCAAAAGAAGCTCCGTTGGTTCTGCCTTAAAAGCCTATTGGTCACATCGACTCGATTTCTACCGGTTCTCGGTTTTCTATCTGTCGGGATTGAGGCAAATAGCAGCAAAACAAGAATTGGCTTAAGTGCGACCAAAAAGATTCCCACGACGGTGCGGTGTAGAATGTAAGCTAGGAAGGGAAATTCGCCCTCTCGACATCTTGGTTCAGTTGTTCGGCAAAGTCAGTAAACGAGACATATCACTAAATTGACTTTATACGAAAAACATCGAAAAAAGCCAAAGCAAGGTAACGGATCGTAAGACAATTGCGGCCATGCTGTACTCTGTAGAATTACTAAGTGGCGCTGTGTTCTGTGATCAACGGCCGGAAGGCAAATTTGTACGGACCATGACCAGTTACTTGAAGATATTTCTGCAAATAGACGGAAATCTATTCGAGACTCGTCCTGCTTTTCTTCGCGGAAACATATACGAACTGCCGATTCCAGAAACACGACTAGCCTTTAAGAAAATGCTTCCACATATGATCCCGAAGAAAAAACGGAACTTTAGTAGAAGATCTCAACATGAACGTCGGTGTGTGAATGCTTGGGTCGGCTGTTGCAAAGCTTTTAATCGCATCAGCCAGTCTGTTCGGTTTTCAACGCAAAACCGTTAAGATCCTAATCATATTTCCGTCATGTGAATTCAGTGGTACCTGAACGACACAAAATGCTTTGCCAGCAATACTTTAAGCATTGCCGGTAATTGTCGGTAAGGTGTTCTCTAAGGTTTCTGGCCTGACTGACTTGAGATGCATCAGATTTCTACGGCCCTTCGCACGCTCTAGCAGTGAAAGAGATAACTTCCATTTGATTGCGAAGGCAACACCAAAATGGTGTGATTAAAACGGCGTGACAATAGCTATCCCCAAATAGAAATGATAATAAAAGCCCTATTTCATTAATGTAGGCTAAATTCATTATTGCATAAACGAACGGAAAGGTCATCACGAACAAAACAGTGAACATTTCCGTTTCGTACACATCCGTAAAAGTACACAATAAATGTTCACATCCTCCACGCGCCTAATTATTAATAAAATGTAGGTGTTTGAGACCCTATTTTCTCTTGAGTTTAGATGTAAAAGCTATTTCGGTAGTCTTTCGGCGCCTGAGCTGATTTTTTCTGACGCAAGGATTCCAAAAAGTTCAGTCATATTTCATGTATCAATCGAATTATAGGTGTTGGCGCACAAGAGAATGTAGGCCAGAGTGGACGTGATACGATCAAAAATTTCCCTATAATAAGGCCCAATCGCCGACGCAGTGTGTGCTTGGTCACTGGATCGTCGCTTGTCCGGACTCAGCGAGTAAATAAATTCAGTGCCGAAAAAGACCGCGCGTAAGTTAAGCGTATGAGCAATTCATTGTTTTTGCTGTTGAAAATAGAATGGTATTTTAAAACAATTCTGACCTTGGATCTCTTTCTATTGTTGACTCAATCGAATCCGTACGACCTGGCATTGTTGTCAGAAAGTTTCGTACTTTCGCGCATCCAATTTTTTTCCTGACAGATATGCTTCGTTGAAAGAAGCTCGCCCGTACGGTTACGAATTATAGTACCTAACAGGATATGGCATTTATTGCTACCTGTTACTCCATCGTATAATAATGTTTGTCAACGGTTTCCTTAAGCCGCTAAGAAAACAATCAAGTGGATATTGTAATGATTTTTGCAGAGACCAGTGTAGTCCAGATTTAATTGCGGATTCTCGGCATCCGCCCGTTTTTCCAAAAGTATTATTTGTCATGTGGTCCAGGCAAAATTTCAGACACCGCAATTGATTGGTCAATTGATCAATGCATGTCTCAACACCTCAATATTCCAGCGTCTGCTGGCAAAATAGATTTATCACATGGCAATCGGTACGCTTGCAACATATGCGTGATTTACCAAATACTTAATCCACATTCGCCTACAAGCCAGCCGTTAGGTCCGTCATCGCTTCCTGATATTACGGCATAACGGCTGTTCTGCTTGAGCGAACGAATGCAGTGTTGTGAGAATACAACTGCAGCTGGTTGGTACTACCAACACTTTGTCTCAACGCTAATAGGCGACCTTTGAAATCTCTTTTCGACAGCCGATAACAAAAATAACCTTTACGTCACCCTTTCCCTCAACCGTTTCCGCGTCCAAGCCCCATTCAGTTACTTCACTTTCATTTGTTCCATTGGTAAGACATGTCAACGTTACGATTCTACCCCTCAGACCGGCATACCGAGCAAACAGTCGAACATCACATACCATCAGTCCAATACCTCTCCAATCGAATAATTTTTCCTAGGCGAATTGACCGGATCGGCTAGCTGCACCCACAGCCATGAGGCTGTGTCATGCTCCAGGGATACTCTGAAAGCGCTTTGGTAATGCGGTGTCTAAGACTAGGCCTATTCGACCCCGTTCAAGTGGCCTAAGCACACTGCCGTTCGGCTATCGAATAGCGCTCCCTTCGGCGGATCGACCAGAGAGTGAACCAGCTTAGGTAACCAGGTTTTCGTCCGAGTTGATATATTGTCTAGAAGAACAGCACCAGCCTTTAGGACTGCACTTTGTCCTGGTCTATGACGGACGAGACATATTTCTGTATAGAGCTTGCCTACATATTATCCGACGTTTCATTCGAGCTGACCTAGATCTGCCTGAGGTAGTCAGCTGGCTGGCGCCGTCGGTATTCTGGCTCAGCCGAAGTAGGCCACAAGAGTTTGTCCGTCTACAGTTTCACCTTCTTTCGCCGATGCGCGATTCTCTTTTCCTTCGCACAGAAAACAGCGCCGACTGTTTGAGCAGTCCGAAAGTAGAGCGAACTAGATTACGGTGTAAAAAACCAAATATAATAGTACTATTCGTATACGGTACCCTATATTTAGGTAGGGATGCGCAGGGATCGAATCCAAATAAGACTGTGCGGTCCTTCTAAACGAAAACAAAATAAAAATCAGGGTGATTAAGAAATCTACGATGCTCCCGGCGAACCGCTAGACCGCAGACATATAGACAGCACCCGAACATCGAGCGCAGACAAAAGTGAAAAGCAATGAATTGTCGACTTGAGAAAATTGTGACGAAGCTTAATCGGAGTGAGTGATTTGACTGTAAAGGCGAGTGTGTCCTAGGAAGCCTAGTACCTCATCACTAGCTGCCTGCGTATCGGTGTCTACGTCTTTTCCGTGCCCCATGCGATTGAATTACTACCTCGTAGAGTACTGGCGAGTTTCCGAATAGGTTAGAGCCCATTTGGTTCGCCCTACACGCCGTGACTATCGTTTGTTTACGAAATGATACGATCAGACGTTCTGTATACTAAACAATGATCAAGGATATAGACACAAGTATTCAAAATAGCGACCTACACTGCGCTTTACATTTTGTAGACAATGCGTTCGCAGCACTCAAATCTGCAAGCAGAGCTGATGCAAGGCGTACTAAAGGTAAATAACAACAAACGTACTTGTTTACTCTTGTGTCACACCTTTCATCGTTTCAGCAACTCTTTATGGACAAAAACCCTAATATTAATGAAAAATAACCGAAAAGCTCATTTAGTCCTTTGGCAATTGCAGCACCACAATTGCGAAGCAGGTGCTTTTATCTGATGAGTAAGCGCATACAGCTGCTATATAGTACAAGTGTGTTTACCTAAGAGAGTCAGGCTAATTGACGCCTGTACATTAAATGTCCCGAAAAGACACCTGAGCTGTGGATGACATTGTGTGCGTTGCAGATCGAAGCTAAGGAAGCACAAGCGTAAATAAGAAGAAGAATGACGACACTAAATAGCCAACAGAAGCTACCAGACCCACGTAAAGAAAGTTGGGTCCCCTGATATATCGACATTGCGTCCCCCTTTTTTCTTACACTGCGACCCGTTACCAGGATATAGGGCAAACTATTCAACACTTTTCGGAAACAGGGAGCCTAGCCATTCCTGCACCGCGTCAACAACGAAGGGACATTTATGGGCCGGCATCTTCAGAACTTCAGGGGGATGCTGTCGAACGTCATTATCGGCTAACCACCTTTACACAAATATTTGTCATCTCGTTTATTCCTTAAAGCAAAGAGGCGTTTAGCTATCACCGTAATGCGTCAATTGGCGCAACAAAAAATTAACGTCTACTTGTGCGCTACTTGAACAATATTTTTGTTGTTACATACACTACTTGATGTCCTTTGATTTCGCTCGATTACAGTTCACTTTCCGTACGTAATGTATATTACTGGAGTCATAAATTAACTCGTATTCTTTTCAAATATCCGATCCCTTGAATATTAGCGGTCGCATCTGGTAGAGAATCCATACATCGTTGGATTGTTTCAAGTATATAAAAAGCCCTACCAAGAAAAATCGTACCTGATTTTCTAATTGGGTCCTTAGCGTTTTTTGCTAAAATTAATTATCGCTGGACTACATGGGCTACAATAGTCGAATGATAAGCTTAGCACATAGGGCAGATCGTACATAATCGGATATCCAAGTTGACCTGCGCTAGGGCTACTAAAATGCAAGCTTGTGCTGTTTGCAAGTAAACAGTCTCTTTAATCGTTAATTGCCAAGCGTTTAAATTACGCAGATTGTCACATAATGTCAAAGAATTAACCGTCTTAGGAATACTACTAGAAGAAGCGCCTTTTCCGACGAGTGTGACTCCAGTGTGTATTACTTCAGTAGGTTAATGAAGTGGTCTTCTAATCAAACCGTTTTTGTACGTTGTCCAGCGGGTAGACGTTTCCCGCGTGACCACGTCAATGTCATATTGGTATTAAGGTAAAAGTAACTTATTAAACTTTCCTATATTCAAAATTTCCAATGTTTCACTTATAATAGTATAATGTCCCTGTACATAATTCAGTTGTCAGGATTGAAAAAAATGGGTTTAAGTTAATGGGTACTGCAATATTCTATAGGTTCGTTTCATAGAATCACTTACCACGCTTACATTTACCATGACAACAGCATTTACTGCTCTGCGAGTGTATTTTAATAATTAAATCGAAAATTATTTGACAATGTAAGCGTGATGTACGCAGTTAGAAGATGCAGTAGCGTATGACACCTCAGTGTGACAGACATCTCAATAATATAGGCCAACTGACTGATAGGCCAATCAGTTAGTTGGCCTATAACTAATTGTTATGGGCTCTTTGCACTTGATTCTTCGCACCAAAAGCCCAACGCGCGAACAACTTCTTTGTTATATGTCAGTGTAACGTCGTTAAATAATATGAAGTTTTCTGCGCCATTCGGTTGGACTCACATTTGTTGACAATGCAAAAGAAAGCCTCGAATTCTCTGACACATTCATTTACTTCTTTTCGCTTCTTCCTTTTGTCACCCACTATATTCACACTGTGATTTTACGGCGACTTGCTTAACAGCCCGTTGTGAGTCTCACGTGCGCCCGTCTAGATCAGCTGGACGCAGCAAACCGTTTCTTTCCTCTCTTTTCGAATACCGGCTCACCGAAGCGATGCATTGAAACCAACATGGCGCCGCTCTATTGACATTTCGAACAGCTAGTTCTGATCGATAAACTACCGTTGCCATTTCGAGGCCGTCGAATGGAGCCGAGGAAGAGATATGATACAAATGAGTTAAGCCCGGGTAAGGGCTTCACGCTTACTCGTAATTGTCAATATTTCTCGAGAACTAATAAGTATTGCTTTACCTTTATAGTTCATATTCGTTAGTTGGCTGAACTTCACTGCACACCTAACCAGGTTTTATATGCTCCGATATCTGTTTAAGTGTCTACCGGTCGGTGGTATCTTTTCTAGCTATCAGAAACAAGTATTTGTTCATAAACGAGTGTGCTTTAAGACATTATATTTCGTCAATGTTTGTGTATTGACATAAACAGCACGTGTTTTGCATGCATGGTCTGTCCTTACAAAAAACATCATCATCATAACGTACGTACAATGGCTAAGAGTACAACGTGAATGACACTTCAGGAACCATGCTTTACGATAGCAAATATTTAATGTTTTCTCCCCTGTATATACACTTGTTGCAG
>MNPL01025676.1:7991-44805 GCA_002081605.1 Tropilaelaps mercedesae
GCCACTTGCTGTGCAGCTTGCAGCTACGCAGTTGATGAAAGTGGTAGCACGATTATATTAGGATGAAGTTGATATGATAACGTTGCGAAGCAAAGTCGGTACCGAGAAAAGGAAGAGAAAAGATGAGAAATTTTACCAGTTGAAGAATTAAGCTTCCAGGTGAAAAGATACGTATCAGAAGCTATGGACTCGTTACCACGGAGCTTCAAAAGCGACTAATCAAGCTTTTGGTAATGCTGTGATTGGTCGAAATAGGAGAAACAGAAGGCTAACCTGATATAAATGTTGTGGGTCCATGATTACTGAAGCCTGCGAGTGCTGTGAGTTTGTTGAAAGGTGGTGGATTGATGTCGCTGTGCTCGGCGTGAGTTTGAGTTTCTCAGGAACTTTGCTGGTTGTCTGATTAGTCGTGCTTGACGTTAGGGAGGAGCTGCCTTTATGTGAAGAGACCGCTAAATCGTCAGAGGTTGAGTTACCTCTGGTCGGATAAACTGGATTGATCTTGTGGACATTCAAGCCATGACTTGACGGAAAGTTGAATGCGGGTAAAAGTCCACTTAAAGACCAGTTCTCATCTGGGAGGCCGCCGGTAGCTCCTTCCTGTTAAGCCAAAGATAATCGATCACCGACGATAAACGCCTATATTATAAACTACGAATATATTTTTTCAAACTTAAATTTAACAATATGATGATGTTTGTGTTGAGAATCTGAATAAAATGTTTATAGACATGATGGCGAAGAAGAGGGTAATGTGTAATATGAGTCAACTATTAGGTGCTAGCTACCATAGAGTTTCACTCGAGCAGATACTAGAAGGATAAGAGCTTACTGGTTACAAGGACGGAACCCTAAGTACGGAGCAGTTTCCGTTGAGGAGGATCAAAGGTTGCTTGAAAGGTAAACTCCCAGAGGACGAGATCACGATCGGGACAGAGCTATTCGCCAACTAGTTAATATAGCTCGCCTGGCTTGTCTCCCGGATTACCGATGTCTGTGAATAAAACACGCAGTAGGCAAATGTATAGATTAGTACGACGTTAGTATGATCTTAATGAATATATATCTCAAAAATTCCATATAGTTGGGAAGATGGCTCTAGATGACCCAGTAAATAATATGATCCAAAATATGAAATATGCTCCAATCATTTAGATTTTGCAAAAATTATGTCATATCTGAGAAATAATTTAATAGACGTATGTAAGGATAAGTAACGGATGCAACAAAAAACAAAAAAATCATATAAAGCCGCTTTGACTATTACCGTACTAATGGTGCTGAAGGGTCCTAGCAAATAAAAATAAAAAATTATTGCAGCGGATTCCAGTCTAATAAACCATACTCTTTATTGAATATGATAGAGTACGAAGGCCGCGACCAATTCCTAATGAGACAATTACTGAGCTGTTAACAACAAAAACTAACAATATTCGGAAAGTTGACTGCTGGGTATATATTCGGCGCTTTTTATGCACGAATAAAGGCATATATGGTAATGAAAGCATACACTTTAAGTTCGAAAAATACTTTATGAATTTCATTAATGGTCGTGTTTCCACACTGTCCACTTGATAGTAATTGGACCACTGATGCTCGTCTAACTTTCTGTTGAACTAGGTATTAATGATGAAATCATGTACAACAGCGGATGAATACCTTCTTAAAATACTCAACGGAGCAATGCATTCAATCAAACATACATTCTTAAGTGAAGCTCAGTTCTACCTTGTTAGAATAAAAAGCTGGTATGCTTATTACGATAAGAAGAGCTCTCTCGCAATTACAAGGAGATAAGGATTTAATTTTAATGAAGCCGGCTACTCGAGCATTATATATCTAGAAGGTACATATATCGAAACTGTCATCTAACGTTGGTTCCATGTGCTCAGCCTTTACCTTTCCAAAGGATGACAGTTTCGGATGTCCGTTGGATAACTGCTGTCCGACGGCGGTCTGCGGAGTGGTTTGAGGAAGGCCGCGCAGATGCCCGGTCGATGTTCGCGGTCCCTGCCGATCGAGGAGGTCCGAAGTGATTTCCCCGGGCTCCGAGTCATCGGCTTCGTGAACGTTGTGCCGGCCTTGAGGGCCCTGAAGGTTCGGCAGACCCGAAAGGGGCAGCTGCTTTTGACGATGTGGCCGTTGGCCACCTCTGAGGGGCGCACGGAGCGCTCCTCGAGTTGCCACCGAACTAAAATTGACGGCTCCGATGTAACCAACTGGAATTGGACCAGCTTCGCCACCCGGCCTTTGGTTCTTTTTACCGGCGAGCTGGTCTCTAGTATTATGCCGTCGGAAATGTTTCTGCGACGTTTTCAGATATACTGACTGATTTTTAGGACATTTACTGAAAACCGCGTGATTGGCGATCTCTCGACGAATAAATTGCAGTAGACCCGGTTGTAGTCGCTGCAACTGCTGTAGGCAGCCAAGTAAGCGACCAAGCAGCCCGACGCCTAGGGCAGGAGCACCTTCAATGAGCTCTTCTGCGCAGCCGGCGGTGTCCAGGCCTGCCCAGTCAGGACACGCAAGCAACTACGATCAGTTTCAGCGAACTAAACGACAATAATCGACAAACCATGAAATCATCATGCTAGTGACTCAGTGATAATTATAAGCATCAATGACATACAAAATGGATTTTTGCTGTCCAAAAGAACCAATCATTCCAATATCTTTTGATGATATTTGCACGTTACCTCTTTCTGTTCTTTTTGCATCGAACACATGTATACATGCGAAAATTATGTGGCTCGAAATTGCTTCAGCAATTAATTAACCTAGCTAGGATAAAATATTTTTCTCGATTAAATTTTGCATGCTTCATAAGGCCGAGTTATTAAGAGTTGCTAATTTCTTCTTGCTGTTGAATGCAGTATGAAACCCGAAATCA
Organism: Tropilaelaps mercedesae; assembly: GCA_002081605.1. Taxonomy (NCBI): domain Eukaryota; kingdom Metazoa; phylum Arthropoda; class Arachnida; order Mesostigmata; family Laelapidae; genus Tropilaelaps; species Tropilaelaps mercedesae. The sequence continues at coordinate 10,885 of MNPL01025676.1, forward strand.
ACAAGCGAATCAAACTAACGTGCAACATATGCCAAATAATAAAAGGATCGCGCTTTAGATTGTGTCTCTAGCCACAATCTCACTTCAATAGTTGGAACAATTCAAGCAATAGCATCCTATTGTTCCAACTAAAGGCACACTTACGATGGCAGCGACCACTAAATCAAAACGGAATCATCCGAAAAGTCAGCCAAAAGAAAGTTTGATAAAAGAAGACAAGAAATAATTCTTTGTGCATACTAGGGATACATACAGGCTTATTGTCATTGATCGTTGTGTTCAACTTACAAGTTCACACCTCACGGGGTTAGTAGTTAGCTGTTTGTAACAAAAAGACAGCGAAAAGACGAAGAGATTGTTATTAGCTACTTGTTAAATTCTTACACTACCGTTACTCCAACGTATGTGAACTTCCTTAGCTCCACGTCTTTTTTAGTTTCGTGGACTTTTCACTTATATAATCCTACCTTATCTATGCGGCCTAAGATCTTCTGTTAATGAGAGTATAAGATTGTTCCAAGCTAATAATTACTATTTCGCTAACAACGGATAGTTTGCAAGCGCACCATGCCTTGTAATGGCATGAATTTATTATTAGAGTATCCAAATCTTCAATTTCGAAGTTGAATCAAAACGGCATGTTCACGCGATTATGGATTCATATTTCATCATTTGCAAGAAAATATAGTCGAAATATCTACATTTTGAAACTTTTAGTTTTCTTCACAAAATTAAAGCAGTGTTTCGCTCTACAGCTCGGTGACTTCAAATTGAAGTTTATGTCAAGACATCCTTAAACGTCGTGTACATTTTCGTAAATGCACGATCAATCTTTGAATTCTACGGGAACCTGAACATCGATCCAAACATGTTTTGCACAATTAGAGTACCTAGAATTTCCTTCAAAGTATCACAAAAAGTTAGAAACAGACATAGTTAAATTGCTTGCATTTTAGTTGATCAATTTACGTATATATATTTGTGCTACGTAGCCTTTCCGTTTAACGCTGTACCTGATATGCCATCTGATCACGGCTGGTATGTAACTTGCTTAAAAGATATTCTTTTAAATGTATTGAGCACAGAACAGCCTTTAAGTTCGCTCACGGACTTGGTGAAAATAGACATTTATTATATATAAATTATGCATTGAAATATGTACGCCAGTATGACAAAACCTCTGCACTACAGCATAAACTGGTATCCCCTACGTCACTTGTATATCATTGTTTTGTTTTCTTAAACTTTTTTTGGGTCTTCATACGTCGATACATTTTTAAATACATAACGTTACAACTAAGTAAGGCTTATAAATTTACAAAAACCAACCTCGTACTATAAATATATGGTACTATATATATCATATTACAAAAAAGATGAGGCTTTATTAAAAAAATTTCAGCACTCTTTGTTCAAGTTTTTAAACTCGCAAATATTGCAACGAAGTAAATAATAAATGTGTAACCAAATGAATAAACATACAATAGATCCTCAGCAGTTACCAGACAGTCTTCAATACAGGATTACTAAAACGAATGCTACTTAATAAAATAATAGGTTTTACCTCCCACAGCCAAGCTGCTCTTGTGACAGACCATGGATAAGTGAATTAGATGGACGTAAAGGAAAAAAAATAACTCTCGTATAATGACCTCATAGAGGTGACAGTTACACAATGCGCGCTTAGTGGTGCCGAGTAGATAAATTGCTAACAAAATACCTTAGTTACTATTCAGTAGCGACACCTCATCTATGCTGTTAGATGAAAAGCATCGTGGTAACGGATCAAAATCGACTGGTCTCTTTACGCGGTCGATGCGAAGGCTGCGAGGTTTAGCCAACTGAAGAACTGCTCCACCCGACGCCTCCCTTGGAGAACCATTACGCTAGACGGCTAGTGAGGCTGGTTGGCCCTCCGCCATGGTTGCCAGATGATATTTACACCAACGGTCATCTAACTGTGCGTCGCTCGCCCTGCAAGCGTCTTGCAAGCGGACGTACGTCCGGCTGTCGGCTCTAGGCCCGTATAGCTATGCAAGGGCGGCGAATAAGGGATGCCAGCCCATTCCCTTGGTGTGAACCCGGGGGCGACCCCCGGAGCCGACCCCGACTGGGTCACACCCCATACAGAGTCCCCACGAAACCCCAACCCGTTGTCATCTAAGCCACCCGGTTCAGGTGGACCGATTTCACCGTCAGCTGACTGACTGGCCGACATCGATTGGTGTCAGAAGAATGCGGTAACGGCCGAAACACCGACAGCAAAGTAGTTAAATGGCAACAACGGAAGAGCATTGGCAGTGATGTATAGCCATGACCGGCTGTACACTGCTGGAATAGAGCGTAGCACTCAGGGGCGCTAGGCCTAGGGGGGCACCCCTTCAAGGGGAAGCCCCTGTTCGCGCCGGCGGCCGTCCAAACAACAAGCGACGCGTCGCGCGCGTCGCGTATTCACTAACGACACTTACCTGGAAGGCCCGACGGCGCCATAACGAAGGCGGACGTACACACGAGCTGGTCTTGCGTGGAGCCCATCGTAGCCCTACTCACTCGACCCCCATACTCCGAGTCCACCGCTCCCCCAGCCAAGCCCGCACCCCCGGACAGCTCACTATGGCGGGAAACTCTCCACCAATGGCGGGTTATCCGCCTCATCTTTCCGCCCGCGCGGGCTTTTTTAAAACTCAACTTGGCGCCAATCTTAAGTACACCGCAATTTTTTTTATCATCGCAATGTTTAATCGAGTAATTGTAGGAGTTACTTTTTTTGAGTAAACATACATTTCCACTAGCTTTATTGTTGTCACCAAAGTAGCTTGTATTTGTGCAAACCAACATGTAAAAAAAATCCAAATGCGACTGAGCAGTTCACGATTGCGGAATAGACGGCGGGTTAAGCTTTGGGGGTGGTGGCTGGTTGTTCCGTCGGTGTGAGGGTCGAGGGGGAGCGAAGGGGACGCCAATTATAAGGAGACCGAGAGAGGGGGGAACTGGGTGCCCCGCCAACCTAGCCTTCCCAGCCTGCTATCCCAGCCCAGTCGAAGGACCAGGGACAACCAGAAACCAGGGACGCTGGGCATGGGATGACTAACCCCCGGGAGAGAGGGAGGGGGAAGCGCCCATGTAGACGACGCCGCAGCCGCCACCGCTGTCGCCGCCGCCGCCGCTCATGCAGGAGCAGAAGCAGCAAACTAAAACCACAGTGCTTGCCAGCCATCATCCGAATGACGACCCTGCTCGGTCCCGCGACCGGGAGGATCTACGGGATTATCCAATGAGGTATCCGAGACAAGCTTCCTACATTTAAGTGGGCTTAGGACTTCGTAAACCCAAGCAGTCCCTGTAGAGTTAAAAGGAAGGATGCAACGTATCAATGCTTCTCCAGCCTAATATATTAGAGGTTATTGTCTTAATAATAAAAAGAACGGCACCAAGTCGTAACACCAATGATTCCAAAACGGCCAGGTTTTCTTCGATTGCGGTAAAGTAGAAAGCGTCACAGACACATATTTGTGGATAATTTTGCAAAAGCATTTTATAATATGCAGAACAATTTTTATTAACGTACATTTTTACACCATTTGAAAATAATATAAAATTTTTGCAAAGGCTGCATCCATTTATTACACGCGCTTTCTTGGAAGCACAAGGTTTAACCGTAACATCGAGCATGGCTCTAATCGTTACTATCTTTTGAAAACATGAAAAATTCACGTATCCTATGCATGAAAAATGTGCTTTTAAATTAACAAACAAACAATTATCTGGCCTATCATGTGAACAATAAGAGAGATACACTGCCTCGGCAATGCAAAACTTTCGATAATGCATGGAGGAACAGGTTGCGACATGTGTATTCATAAATTAGAATTGCACCATATTGGCATGTTAGAAAAATATTAACGGAAGTATTCAGTAAAGGCGGAAAATAGTTTTCATTGAAAATTGAAACATTTATTGTTTTTCAGTTTTCCATAAACGCTCTACCTAACGTTTCCTGACGAAACCATAGTGTTGTAAGGTGTGTATTGTGCGTATTGTTGCGCTTCTGCAGGTGTATAATTATAGGTTTTTAAAAGCTAAATTAAGGTTAAATAAATAATTGCACTTGGCATTCGGGCTGATATTGTAGGCACCTTAAAGTATAAAGATCGACGGCAAAATTGTTAATATCACATTGTTTACTTGCTTTCCAACCTAAATTCTTAAACCTAATTTCAAATAACAAAAAGATTACAGGAATCAACATACGAACCCCATTATAATGTAAAATTACTGTAAAGTTGTGTGTATAAGTATTGCGGCGTATACGTATATTCTGCATGTAAATTCTACAATTATGCGACGCTTATTATTATTATTTGTATTATTATTACCATTATTGAACTATCGACTTCATCTATGTAATAAGGATACCTTCACAGTTAAGTATCTGATCTGAGTAGACTAAAACGTAGTAAAACAAAATAGGCCAGCAACTTTTCAGAAAATCCTATAAATATTAGCTCATTATTTTAAGTTATTAAATAATAACTTAAAATAAATTAGAGTATCTGTCCGTCTGGAATAGCAAAATAGAGATCTGAAATAAGATCATACGCACACAAATACATAGGCAAAACTAGTTGCTACCATTAGACGACAGTGTCTATGAGCTACGACAGGTTGAGATATTTTATTGTTGTGAGTTAGTACCAACGATGTTTGCTCGTTCCTGCTCTACTTATTTGATCGTATTGGGTGTACTCCTATTTGATTCGTTTTTACGGGCAAATTATATAGCAAAATGTGAAAATGGGCGCAATTTTTTGTTTGTCTTGCAATGAGAAAAATATCTGTTTTTTATCATCCAACTGCGAAAACCAAGAAACCTAACCGTAAACCCCACGAATTTGACGAACTAAATTTAAGAGAGACGATATCCGATTCCGTAGGTGATATGCAATGCAAATGAATGCATCCTTTACCATTTATAGGAGGATACTCCGAGGTGCTCACCTTGTGGGCACATGAGCTCAACTGAAGGTGCCATACGAAACCTAACTGAGAATGGTTAAAGGGAAGCTGGGCAAGCGATGTTCCAAGTGCAAAAAGAAAAGTAAAGCTAATAGTCAAATGGCGTAAAAGGATGGCGTAATGGCGAATGGAGTACAAACGTGAGATAAGTCCAGAGGTATACGACAAAGCATTTACAAATAAAGTAGCAACGGATGTAAGAACGAGAAAACCCACGAACATAGCGAATGATTAAAAACACGGATCTGCAAATATATGGTACATATAGAAACAGTGGAAGTAGATGCAATCTCTATACAAATATGATTTTTCGAAGGTTACAGGAATTGATGGAATAAGATAAACTAAATGAAGGTTAGCGGTGTAAGCATAGAACGAAACACGGGAACGAAATCGCTGTGAAAAGTATCTGTTCTCATAATGATACCAGTGTAAATCGGTAGAACTACCACACTATGGGTATAAAGACTTACAATTACGGCAAATACAGATATCACAGCAATTATAGATACGCAGAAACCAATTACTTCATTCTAATATTGCTTCCGCGTCATAGAACGCGATAGTTACCTCCATATTAACCTTTTTCAGCTTGCTTTATCTGCTCATCCTTTCCCGACTGTGTTTACGAAGCAAAATTTCAACAATTTCATAAGTTTGCACACTTTAACTTAAAACTGTATGCAAAAAAATTAAATTATCTAGCGACAACATACTTCATTTGTATGTGGTCATCAGAAAGGCTCGAGAAGCAAACAGTAATAACCATACTAACATATCTTGAAAATACCATATTAAAATTTGTTAATAAATTATTATACAAATTTATAAGTATCGCTAGACAGACAATTCATTTTGTAGTTCAGAAATAATTTTCTATGAAAAACAGTATTAATCAAATAAATAACAAAAATTGTATTGATGTATGAAATAATTAATTGATTAAGTTATTACTTGAGTAAAATTAAATTAATTATTTGTTAATATAAGAATAACGATTACCATTTTTATGACTATTTAGTGAGAAGACATTAGCAAACGAACACGCTTAAAAATTGTTGATATCCCCTCGTTGGTAATAGAAAAGTTAACACTATTATATAATGCGAAACGAGTAACACAAATGAGACTAAAAGATACAATTTTTGTTTGGAACACTTTCGATGACAGTTCATGAAAAGCTTTTTGTTGGAGATGCCGGGGATTGAACCCGGGACCTTTCACATGCAAAGCGAACGCTCTACCACTGAGCTACATCCCCTGGTGCAGTTGTGACGCCGATAATCGTCGAGCCACATTGTATCCATCGTCAGTCCGCCGGCTACCACCCAGAATATCTAATTCATCTTCCTTGTACTAAGCTCTTGAGCTGCACGAATTTCAAGCTACCACGGGATCGCATATAATCCATACACAGTGTTGAAGCGTCTTGATGAGATAAATTCGTGAATAAACTAACAACAATGTATGTTATTCCCTTTTGCATCTTTTTGTTGTTAAGATTATGTCCGGAAAACATTATCGAACACATGACTTTTAATGACAGTTTCAAGTTTTTTACAACAATTGTTACGTTTATGTTAAAAGGACTAAGGTAGAACTTAACTGATATACATAAAGCAGTAAATCCCAAATGAAAAACAATTTTATGTATTCTCCAAATGTTTACAAACGCAAATGAATTTTGAGTGGGAATTTAGTAGACTTACCAAGCAAAACTAACGAAGATTGTATACGGCAAAAGTGATCATGAAATAGTGATAACGATCATTATCATTACCCAGATATTTGTGCATATTCATACTGCTAGAAGCCAAGCACAAATCACTGACCACCTTTATAAGTGATAATTATTAAAAAATGTGCTATCAATGATAACATGATTAGTTAAGTAAAGCTTAAAATGTTTATTAACGGTCATTTGATTATCAATACTTATAATAAGTTACACTTGGTGAAATCATTTCATTCAGACTATAATATTTGAATGTAACTTTCAAGATATTTCAATGTGGCTGCTAGCGAAACCCTTCAATCCACGCAATCCGGGTTGATAACATTTTTTCAATGGGGGGCCCACGCCGACAATCACGCCATCATCTACAATAGCAGAGCCATCAACGGAAGGCCACGCTTTTTAGATATCCTACTCACAACATCTCGTCGCTCAACGTGGACAGCCACATAACGACAATTCCGCGGGCGCTGCTATTTACCCCGTACTGTATCATAGTGTTCGGCGAGGCTGTTTATAATCTAGATTGAAGTCATTCAGCCAGCTTTCCCTCGAAAACCATCTAACTCGGAAGTCCACTACGAAACGGCCCTTGCAGTTGCTTTGATTATTTAAATTCAAACTATCACAAACGCGACAGTCCAATGAATCTTTTACTATATTTATGATGGAATTCTGCTGGATGCTCCATGTAGTGGGCCGTTCTGACTTGAACAGCCAAACACTGACAAAGTGAGAGAGGGTAAACGTGACCAAAACAAATTACTCGAATAACAACATGAAAAGCAGTATTTCGCAAAATACACGTTCAGTGTATAACGTAGATAGTCATCTAAGAACGTAGATAATGGAACGTGGATAATGGAGTATGAATTGACGGAGTGAGTTAATCTACCGGCTCACTCTATGTATATGCGTATTCATAAAACAAGTGACGATTATTCTCTGTGAGGCTTTCCGCCCGGCGTATACGCTGCTGATGTGCCTACTTCGCCCTTCTATTATAGTTTACTACGTGTTTTATCATTATATGGTGCGCTGTTGTGATCAGACCGGTTCGATAGACAATACTCGATTTGGTCGATTTTGCAAGTTGCTCTGAGCGTTATTGCGTCGGCTCCGGATTTCCGATTGATTAAAGAATATTTGTCGCTTGTTTCTCCGAATCGCACCTGCAGGTCAGTATACCTATGACCACTAGAAAAATGTATGTATTAATTACTAGTATAGCATTAAATATCCATTTAATGTATTCCAATTCTTCCTTCATATGGTGCCTCCTCCCATAATTTAGTGTATATACAGCAACGTGAAGCGTATTTGGGAAAAGAAGAAAAACCTTTAAAAAAATTCGGTGGTTACAGGGAAGCTCACCATGTCATCTCCGGTTCACCCGTGTGATATACGCTTCGTCCCCGAAACATCTAAAGATTCTCGACTGCAGTTGCGGCTATCGTTTCGCTACACTCTGTCGTTCGATGGCATCTTTACAATAGTTCAGCTGGTAAGTGCACACACGTAAGCAACCCTATCAATCCATAAGCGACATAAGGAAGATCGGTATTGACCGGAAATAATAGCAGTTAAGCGGAAAAGTAAGAGGTTAGTACTTTAATGGATCATGATTCACGTAGTGTTGAAAAGTAATTTACTGAACGCACATACACTATACAATAATGATAGCCTTCAAGTTTGAATAATTTTTATACGTCTGCGTAATCGTTTTCGAGTATTACCACGATCTGGTCAATTTTAAACATAAATGCCACGTGTGTTTAAGATATTTCATAAAGCTCATTTACCACGTCAAGCGAAATCTCGCCTCAACAAGACGAAGCTGACAACCAGCAGTCAGTGACTGCGGCACTGCGAGAAAATTTTCTTTAACGCGTTATGTCGCGTAAGGTTTGCTGGCCTTTACGATTTTGCCAAAATTAAATTGACCTAGCATTGATAACCAGCGAATTTAACATTCTTGGTTGCATGTAGTCTGCTCTTTGTTGTAAAATAGATGCAGTTTTAGTAGCAGTAGAAATCAAATAATAACGACTTCTAAACCTCGGATTGTGGATTCGTGCTCAAAATCTCGAGCGCCTTATAGCTAAACGTTGTACTGTTTTTCGTTTAAATGAGTAAATATACTTTAGGTAAATTTAAATGAATTTAACATCAACGTGCTTAACCCATTGAGTGCTTATTAAAACTCATTCGTGCAGAAGTGCTTGAACATATGTCGTGAGCACTGCTGTAGATAAAGGCGTTGGCATTAGAAACATTACTAGCAACTTTGATATGCTACTTTATTTTGCCAACGTGTGCTATCACCATCCTAACCAATTCTCTTCCCCTTTTTGTATCGCCAGTGCGACGCGCGAAAGATTTTCACACAATACTTTTAGAAGTTATCACAAACAACGGTGCAACACTTGCATAAACTCAAATTACAAACAAAGTGATGTCCGCTAATCAAGTAAGCCGAGAAGTGAACAACTTGCTAATAGCTTAATTAAGAATATCTTACCATCTAACAGGCTCTTCTGCACAATAGTTAGAAGGAATATGATGACTTGCGTAACTTGAATAAACACTTAAAGTGTAGGTTAAAACAAGTCGGTAGATGGAATTCGAAATGCTTAAAACGTTATAATACGTTGACGTCAATATCGCGGCGAAATTGGCCCAAAATTCACAAATGTGCCGCTAAAAAATTAAAGTTGCGTAAACTTCGCACAACAAAAGAGGACTACATAAGAAATGGCCAGACATTTGTTGAAACCTTTTAGTCCATGCGAGCATTATTTAATTCGGTGTTTAAGAAAATTAAGTTTTTAAATACTGAATGTGGAAAAAGATTGAAATAATCATTCGGCCTTAATGGCTTAGCAAAAGTGTTATACTTCTCGAAAGAAGTTGGTTTACTCGCACAACTGATTAGGCATTGCGCATGCAAAATATGCGAAATAATGTGAGATCTCTTTCTTGACTGCCACGTTACCTACACTGTGCTTGTGTGTCTGTGTGTACTTTTTTTTGTAATTGAACTTATGCAGGTGTGTTCGTTTTTTACCTTCGTGACAGCAGTTAGTTCCCAAGTTTATAACTACGAGCTGACTGATCATGTCATCTACGTAACGCCGCGGCCAACTTCAATATTTGTTCTCATTTCAACGTTTTCTCTATTTTACATTGATTTGCTCGCCGTTGCAGCAGCGCTGTTATCAAATTTCAATGTCGACGATCTACAGTTGTCGCTTTTTGTAAGTATGGCGTCTTCCACTTTCTAGGATGATCATTCCGCTCCACAATTATAAAGGACTATTATAGCTAGCTAGGAGGGTTGCGTCAATGCCAGTACTACTCACCTTGGCTGGAAAATTCACCTAATTTCAATTTATTTTAGTGTAGACTACTTAGTAATTTGGTCTGGTTCAACAACGAATCCTATTGATTTTAGTTCCCATATTTTTATTTTTAAGTCTTCCAACTTGAAATCGGTAGTGTTAATAATCTGTAGGCGCTATTTTTAGGGCGGTCTATCCGACAACGAATGCATGATCCATCAGACTTGTCTAATTGAAAATCACGTGCTTTCCGTGCTTCGTAAATTGTACGGGTATTATAACATCACTTCTTCTCATATTTACCTGCATTATAAATAATAATACTGTTTTGTATATATATATATATATATTTTTCAGTATCTTATGTCGATGATTTCTGGAACCATCTTCAACATTGCCTCTGGGTTATCTCTCTCAAATACCATCGAAAATATTACCGACTATGCACTTTCAGTAAGTTTTAGAAACGTCGATGTATTTTTTAGATTGATTCTCGTACCCGAACAAAATATGAATTTTATAAATATTGATAGCCATTTAACATCGTAACACAAACTAGAGCCTTCTTTAAAAAAGCGCGATATTTACTCAAAGCAAACAAGTTTTACTATTTATTTAATGTAAATTGTTTTTTTCCCTTGATCTTTGGGGAATATTCGGCTGTCAAAAATAAACGTGTCTTTTCTGCAACTTTTCGTTTAAGGTTCTTTGCTTCATTTCCGGTTTGGTTTACTCCTGCCGCTCGGGCCTGATCATAGCGAAGATATTCCGACACCAAGAAACGAAAGACCTGTTATAGTGATCATGTCATATTGCTTTTGAAATTCTGTCCATCAGGAAACTAGTCCTTCGGTAAAATAGCGACAATGTTTTTCAACTACGACTCTACGATGATGCTCAGCACGCACTGGTGCTGACAATAAATGATTTCACTGTAGGCAATCATACGAACATTACCAGTACGCACATTTTAACTGCTCACTAATTTTCATGACAGTGATTGTTACCATCATTCTTTTAATCGTACAGTTTAAGCATTGACCTCAACAAGTCGACCCGACTTTTGCGTATCTATTTTTATTCATTCATATATTACTATGCGGATTGATCGACACTTTATAACGTTGGGTATTATCGGTTGACGATGCTTTCATGTTAAGTGACCGACTTACGACACGAATAATATTTTTGTGATAACTATTTCATAGGCTATAAACGGAAATCGATTCTGTTTGTATTAAGAAAGGTTCAATTCGTTCAGATGTATTGTGCCTTTACACTTTTCACCCTGCTTTGTGGAAAGGTATGGACGACGAATTTTTAGGGGGCCCAAATCAGCTTCATTGTTCAGGTAACAAAGACTTCCAAGATTAGCTGCTATCATACATTACATCACGTTAGTGCATGTTTGTTCATGTACTATTGTATTATAAATGTTCATACACGTTATTTGTGTAGATAATTGAATTAGTATTAGATTAAACAAGGTAACAAGGCAACACTATTTTGTCCATGTATAGTAGATTGTTATAATGTATGTGTACAGCTTCTGCAGCATAACTGAAGCTTGGTTTATTATTTCCGCTTTTCCAACATCATAATTTCAGTATCATCAACGTTTTGTAATTGTTTACTCCGACTCGCACGGACACTATATTTATGTAAGTTGGTTAGTGGCTTGACAGCGAAACGTTTGAAATGCAAATAGAAAAAAGTTTAAATTATTAGGCTGGTCCATTCCAATTTTCCGGGAACCTCTGTAAGTAAAACACAGGTAAACTTTTATCAGTATGCAGTACCACCAATTTAGAGTTTGTGGACAACAACTTTTTAGGGTCGTTAAGTGACTACTGAGTAATGAAATTAAATGCAAGGATACTATTTTTTGTAGAAAATCAATTCGTTACCATTAAGCTTTGTTTTCATCCGATGACAGCAATACGCACATTCATTTAAAATTGATCACTATATTGGACAGATATGATCTTTGAAAGCGCACCATGACCAGCCTTTCCATATTAAAAACTTTGTTGTGAAATAACACCCAGGAAACGAGCACATGGTGGGGCCTTAAACGGCTAAACAAAGTAAAATGACTACCAGGTTTTTGGACAGTCAAATGCGCGTAATGTGAAGAGTTATCTGCCAAATTAGGCGCTTTTTCTTGAAGATAACTGTTACAGAATAGTGACTGAAGAACTACAGGATATGAAGAATAAAGAAAGCATTATGTAAAAACTCAATGTTCAAGACTTGATCGTTGAAATCTGGCTTCAATAAAAAATAGTAGAGTTAACGCATTTAATAAGATCGTACTGTAGGTAAGAAGCACGCGTTACGATCTAATTCCAAGGCATGTCCACAGTATAACTTGTGTCATTTCAATGAAACGATGAAGCTGTCTCAACATGGTAATGTGGATTAACAAGGGTTGTACAGGCGCAATGAAGCAACCCTTCCAAATAATCTCTGCAAAAATTAAAACTTGATATTTTAAAATGCATTCAAGTAATCTCAGAACAAGCTATTTGAGCATACCAGATTTCGTACACTTAGTACCTTAAGAACTTGTTAAGTACGGTACTTGTAATATACCGTTAATTTGAACAAGTTATTCAGAAAGAAGAGTAAGTTTGCTTGTAGCTAAAAACCTCAACTGCATTAACTAAAAAAAAAACACTTGAATGCTCAACAACGTTGCAAGTTCTGATTCAGCTAGTGATTGAAAAAAAAGGACAATGTTTTAGTGACGAATTTATACTTAAAAATTGTACTCAAGAAGCACCCTTTCGCGACTCGTCTTAACACACGTTCAGCATCATAAACGATATAAACACACATTCTCAAATATGACCACAAATAATTTATATGTATTTGTAGTCCAATTACTTCTACAGTGGTAAGTAGCTTTATTGGGAATATTACTAGCGCTGGGCAATACTAATGGCTTTCAGAACCAGGAAAATCCGAGAATAGTAACCAAATAGCTATTGTTTTGGAGATAAAAGTGATGTAAACATATTAACCAATCTATACGATGATCCACCTCATATACCAAACGTGTTTATCGCCAAGTGGAAGGACGCGCTGTACCGCGCAATATTTTAAAGAAGGAATAGACATTCTTTAACTGGGAGACATCCAAATATTGTATCAGGGACGAATATGATAAAGTATAAGACGAGGGGACGCACTGGATCAAACGAAGTCTAAGACTTACGGCAGCTGGGAGCAATTAAAAAGGTAACGTTCGGATCGATACGTAGAACAACGAATGCCTTTGCAACATTCGGGCGGAGCTTATGTTTAAGAAAGTAACCCATTGTCTAGACGTGTACTATTTTAATAGACTTACATCAATCTGTATCAAACTTGAACGATGAGAAAGGTTGCCCTACATCTTAACGTGATATTCAATTAAAGAAAATCTGCTTTAAAAATAAGCCAACAAGGGGTAGGCAATGAGTGACAGAAAGCGCTGCTCCTAATCGTTCATTCCGATGGCGCCCGTAATCGAGACGTTGGTATCCATCTTCAGAAATATTTGCGGTATAACTGTTTATTATCCAAAGTTGTTGAAAATTTGAGGGAATTTATATTTGAAGAAAAAAGCTGTATCCTTGTGTCATTGTAGAAGAATAAGAGTGTGTAGAGAAAAAATTCAGACGATATTGCAGCCGTATTAAAGCTCAGAAATATTAATCTGAACCAGTAACGGTCTATACATACCTAGTATATTACCGGCGGCCGAAGAGTGTAAATACCTATATATGATGTCTACGTGTAATTGGAAGAAGTGCGTGGAATTATATAATGAAATTGGCAAAGGCGCACACACAAAATATTTAAAAAATAGCTAAATATTTCGAACATCACACAATCATTCGTGGTTAAGATTTTTTTGTTAGAAAGTTGACGTTTTAGCATTGTGATGACTTTTAATGTCTATTTTTAAGTAATTTAAAGACAGGTGCATATTGGATAGCATCATAAAAATGAGAATGCACAATTCATTTCAACTTACTCCAAATATTTTTTTGTTCTCAGTCAAGGGAGCTAAGCTAATAACGTATCTTGATTTGTCACACATCACTGACATTCGTGTTGATTCTCTATAGTAGGTACATTAATGCCTTCATTCAAAACAAACGACGGCTTCAATGTTGTACAGTATAACGTAGAGTTTCACCATAGGGACATACATGTACTTACATAGATGTATACATAAATATTATTGAACGGACAGTATTTTAGAGCGTTCAATTTAAAGTTCGTGAGAAATTCTCCTGGAGAAGACATCAGTAAAACACTCCATAACTTCTAGTGTCGTTACTGTTTTCCCGCATCTGAGTGAATTGTCTCTAATCTTTACAAAATTTTAAAATTCATAGGAACGTATTATTCTATTATACATGTTACGGCCAGCCTTAGTACGCAATTTCCATATGGGCGCTAAAAACAAACTACTTCCATATTGGAACGTATTCCGTAATCGAAACGAAACCTAATTTAAACGTAACAGATTAACTACGTCTGCATACGTTTCATAGCATCTGTGTGCCTTGATATGTACGGTCTCTATACTACACTACAACAAAACAGGAAATCCTAAAGCCTTTTAAAATGTTGATGTGGAACTTCGGGATTTTCACAGCAGAAACGTCTAAATATTAACTAAGCCACCCATACAGACCAAATAGTCAGAATGATATCTAGATCAAAATCATGTCCAAATGCGGCCGCGAGTAAGATAGAATTGATTAAAGAGAATATTATTTAATGTACATATATGACTGCTAGTGTGATCATAAAGACCAACATTTTTCCTACAGAAATATACCTACCATTGGCTTTGAACGATTTCATAGAGTTGTTACAGCGGCTTGAAGAACACGTGAATCCATGCTAGTGAGGGTCGAACAGATCGTGTAAAATCGAAATTGGTCATAGTGCAGTCCACAATACTTTGTTTAAGAGTATGCATGCAATAAACCATTATCAACTGGGCGGTTATTATCAACGCATGACTTACCCATTACCGGGGTCTGCTTATGAGCTCCTAGTCGGTGACACCTTAGTTCTAACACGTTTGTAGACTCATTGATCTTATAAAATTCGCAAGAAGTCGTATAAAGCTGCTAAGTTCATGGGGTCCAATCCGGTGAATGAAAACTGGTTTAGAAATTTTTATTTTTCGGGGATTTTGAATCTCATTCCAAGTGTAAATAAACACAATTATCGCTGGGGAAAGCCTCACGTGGTTAACGAACTTGTCGTTACATCCTTTATACGACGTAACGACAAAGCGAACGAAAGTCAGATAATTATCAATAACACTAAGTTCAGAAAGAAGTTTTTACAGTGTAGTAGCAGAGACGTTACAGTTTTTTTTATCACTGGCGCTACAAATCTCTTCTTAGTAAGGTCGCTTCTTTTACTGATTTCGCTAAAAGCAGCAGAAGTTGTTGATTCCGGTGAACCACATCTATGACCTCCAACATCGCTGCATTGTAAGCTTGTTATTGCTGACTTTTTCGAATCCGCTGCTGTATTGACCGTGGACTACTACGAAAATGAATAAGTTTCCAGATCAATGTTTGGGCTTAACACTTGTACTTTCGACGGTGTTGTTTATTTTATGTATTCTATATATGCCGCTCTGCGTTTGCTAATGAAATACAGGAGACTTACTAATACAGTATATTCTATTATTTCTAAACAAATTATCTTGTTGTAGACTAAATAGCACTTAAACTTTCTGTGCACAATATGTTTTAATTGAAATGTATAACCATTATTCGTTTCGCTTCATTGAAGCCCTTTATTTAATTATTTCTATTCCTATTTTTTGCTCATATTTTGATAAAATATATATTTTACATTCCGAAAATTTCAAAATGCATATAACCCTAGACCGGCATCTACAACAGACCACAAAAGGAAATAAAAACTCGAGTTTGAACTTCAGGATTCGTCATTTAATATAAACGAAAGGACAGAGCCATTAAGGTATTGCACGGAAGAACTTCCCCTAGAAATACACACCGGGGCAACCAAGCGCACACTCAGGACAGACAGGAGTCGGGTTTCCAAGGAAGAGCGGCTTGTAGCAATCGTAAGGACATGACCGGCATCCGAGAACGGCTATTTTATGAATAAATAGAAAAGAAGTTTAAGAATTCGTTTCCTACTGTCGTGAAGACATGAAACCCCCATAATGCGTTTTTCCCGTGGGATAGAGACTTCATGACCAGTTTTGCTGTCCTTAGAATAGTTCTTAGCGCCTCGCAGTATCAATTGGCTCTATTGGCCATAACTTGTCAATGCCCTCGTTTATGTGTGTTATATTACCTATAAAAGTGACTGCCACAGTATCAATATATTTTAAGTCAATTTTAACTGTAAATTATTTCACAATGTGGTTTATCATGTTGTCTCCAGATCTGTTTGTGAATCTATCATGCGTGAAAAAAGCGCTTGTTCTCGTATACGACCTCCTAATTGTAGTGCAACGGGCATGCGGTAACGCTGGGGGTGCTATATTAAAATTTGTGCTTCTACCTTAAAGCATCCCAGAATTCTTTGAGAAGCCCCATCACAAGCTTTTTAGTACAATGCTTCCACTGCATAGAGTGTATGGCTTTTTTCTCAGTGAGTGCATGCGACTGAACCGAAGAAATTCAACAAAGATATCACTATCACTATCACTTCAACGAAGGCAGCGAAAAAAGTCTACCCAAAATGTCTGCTATGAATTTTCGTATGATTTGCCCGTTGGTTTCTGCGGGACGAGCAATAGTGACGATAATGAATAAACATATAGAAATATTTGTCTGCCGCAGGTTCAGTCGTATTTGTTCTTCTCGAAGTTACCGGAAGTTGTGCGATTTTCGATAACCGAATACTTGATGTATCCATTCGCGGTGACATACAAATACGTCGCTTTAATTAGCCATTATTTCTGATCGCACCTTTATGTTTTGTTGAAGCTCCTCAGCTCGCCTATCCGTTATATATCTGCTATAACTCGAATAAACAATACCTTGGTGTATTCCCTTTTCGCACAATTAACAGGCACGGGAGTGAATACGACTTATATTTAAACTGCACTGTTAATTTCGTTTTGCCGATACTAAAACTCTGACAGTGAGATTATATCTGGGCGCTTTAATGTAATTAACCTTGAGCAAATGGTTTTGCTATAAAAGAAATGAAATTACACTGTGTACGCATATAACGAATCAATTTAATCTTGGATTAAAAATCTTAATGAATATGTATGCAATCTCAAATAGGTTAGCGTCGTTGCAAATTACGCTTGGTGTGTATTTAATATATTTAGGTTTTCGAATGCTTCAATGAAAATTAATCTTTTACACACTTAAAAAATGTTTGTAATATACAGATTATGAACAATATGGTACCAATATATTAGCTCACTTACAACAGAAACAGAACTGGCAACCCATTGTATCGGTGCCGAATAAACATCCACGACTTGCACACATCACCGGGTCATCTGGCGATGCACATACATGCTGGCGTGGCATAACAGGGCTGTATGGCCCTAAAAATTGACCCGAACAGGAAGTAATGGCGAGCATCGAAAGAAACACCCATATTGAAATCGTCGATATATTGGCGACCCGATAGCATGACACAAACATCTTCATGGCTGCAAAGTAGACATAGATGAGGTAAAATAGAAATCCATTTAGTATCATGGACTGTGAGTGTTGCAATGTTGTGTCCTTAAGTAGAAAACTTCTGTTTTCAACTGCCTTAATTTAATTAAGAATATAGAATATTGGTTCGTTTCAATATAAAACTAAATTAACACTGGAAGCTGCAACATTTTCACCTCTGTATAAGACTACAATACAAACCTAAAATTTCTTATAATGGGAATAACCAAAGTCGCTCAGAGCCTTTAGTTTTGCGATCTTAATGAAGCAGGGTCTACTGCACCTATGGTTGCTTGCCTGATCTACATCTACGCAGGCAAGTAGGTCTTCGCTTTCCACAATTCTTTTAGTGGTCCTGTATGTCGTTATCTTACTGATCACCACTTGGATTACCCCCGATTCTTAATCCACAGAGCACAAATCCTCAGCTTTATTTTAAACAGACTTCATCAGCCACATTACGTATTGCACATAATTTTTATTATTTTAGGTATGTTTTTTAGGCACGTTTAAAGAATCTGTGACAAGCCTGTGTTAGTAATTTCATTCTTCCGACCCGCCCATAACCTGACTACGATGCCACTAAGCTACGATATCAACACACCCTTGTCTAATTATAAATTTTAGTACTTTTAGTTTACTTAAAACTAACGTTGAAATTAACTGTAATAGAATAAGGAAGCTATAGTATAAATAATTACGTATGTTAAAGCATCATTTACGTGAATTACATTTTACTAATTCAACTATAAGATGAGCATTTGCTGAACAGTTTAGCTTCAAAATCGGTATTCGCATGAAATGTCTCATCCAGTTGGATTCCAGAAACGGTACTTGAATACACATTAGTTTCTGATTGCATAATCTTTAGTAGATGCAACAAGTTACTATGACAGCTTTCTTAAATAATTTCAACTTGCTAAATTATAAATGGTTTTATTACGGTTTAAAAAGCCACTTCGGGACATTTGTTTACGAGCTTGAAGAAAAATGACTTCTATTCTACAACATGATGAGTCAATTAATGAATGTCGGTATGCTTTCGAACAGCCGATACTATATAAAGACCGTTCAATACCATGGACGTAATATTTCTCTGTCATTCATGAACTATTATGATGAAAATAATAATAATTACAGGAGATTAACTGCGGTCTAAGCTAACGAATATGTCACAAGTCTGTATGAACACATAAAAAACATTTACTTGACTTTGTTTCCGCAAAAATCGCTTGCGTTGTCTCACCTTATGCAGAGTGTGGGAGTGATGCGTCTCGTGACCAACAGTCCATCTGAAAACGTAGCCCCAGCAACTTAAGTACGCTTTGATGCTTTGATGAGGCATCGAAATGGGTGGCCCACGGTAGTTACGTACACCGTGACGGCGCTTCGACTTTAATTAAGTTCGTGACAAACGACATGTTATCGGGTCTGTTATAACCAATTTTCATTTTTACATGGGTGTGATCCGTTTACTAGATGTTTCGGTTAAAAGGGGTGGAGACAATTGGGCATGTTTTATTCTAGCCGGGTTGTATTTGTCAATCTCTCTCTTTCTCGCTCTCCCATTTAGTGTATGATTAACAGGAAATCGCCGTTCAGAAAATACTTCTTTTCAGAAAAGTGGCATGGTGCTATATCAGATTCCACATCTGATCTTTTACAACTGCGAGGTTGGAGTTTGAAACTGTTTCACCATCTGAAAAAGTTTACCTTTAGTTCACATTTTATCTACCTCGTCTACGTAAGCACTGATCAAAGCTACTGAATAGCAAAGGCCCGTACGCTGCTTACATGAGAAGTTGGCTATCGTTCACAGCCATTACTACTGCGAGATGTTTCGCGCTCTGCATGTTAGCTCAGTTCCAACCGAAATCGAACTCCGAGCACAGCAGAGAGAATCTTTCATGCAAAACTAACCTTTTATTTACAACTGAGGATTAAGTATATTTCTCTGATTTAGCTTGTATAAAAAGGTCTACTGATGATGCTGACGCCTCTCCGTTCAATTTTAATTCACGTATTCACTTAGTTTTGATGGGGATATAGGCTATACGTAGGCCACATTCTGTTCTTAGAAGCTCTTCAAGGGAAGCTATTTCGCTGGATTTAGTATTTTATGGAGATCTAGAGTTAAGAGCCGCTTTATGACGTGGCTCGATAAGGCCAAGTTCAGCGTGGCTCTTTTTTATCTTCGTAGGCACACTTAGACACGTACACAGGCACACACAACAAACATTCAAACTTCCCTCTTTTTCTACTGGATAGAGTATCTATTTTGTCTTCCAAGGGTTCGGTAGCTCGCATATACAGCAGACGATACAATTGGTGACATAACTTCATATCTTTGGGTTATAAGTCAAAGGCGAAAGCGACGGCTAAATTGTGGCAGCAACATAAGCTTGGGAATCTTACAAACAGGGAGCCTCATGCAGTAGACGTGAAGATAATTACCGAATCTTTTAATCCAGAAACTAGGTCAGCCTTATATTCATTCTTAAATAGAGTTACTGAGGTTTATGCAATCTCAGTTATATTATCTGAAAACAATGTGTAGAAAACCTTGTATAGAATTCGTATTAAATATCCGTGTTGACGGCCGTAGTCAGCTTTGTATTAAGCTTCATGAAAGGTGCTGGGTAAATTTGGTATCGCAAGCTTATTTAAAGATTCCATAATGCGCGAAAACAGTAGTCCGTGAGGCTAACCTTTAACTTTATATATTCTAATATTATTCAATAGTAACTGTATCCCACGTGAGGCTATTTCCTACATATAAAGTGTTTTTCCCTATCTGAGTTTTTTTTGAAACCATCTGTGTAATTGACAAACCATTTATCCGTGTGTCACTTAAAAAAAACTCGAGTTTTAGCGGGGACTTTTAATTTTTTCTTCGAATACGATTCAAAATAAATGCCCTTCTGGTAAAAAGCTTATGTTGATCCATTCTAGCCAAATACATGAAGTGCCGTGAAGGATCCAAGAGTTTCAATATAAAAGTTAGAGATTTTTTGGCTTTGTTTTGAGGTTTTGCTATGCGAATTTGCCTAGTTTGCATAATCTTCATAATCTTATATAACCATACGTTGTATGTCTTATTACAAAAGAGACGCAATCTTTTTGTTATGTTGGCGATTAAATGGCATTGCACAATACGCACATAATTTGCCTCATCAGCACAACTCTTGTCAAATTCATGGCATCAGTTAATGAAATTCTCATAATTTACGAATTCGTTAACAACTCGAAGTGTTATGGGACAAGTGAGTTCTTATCAAATTGTTTGGGGATATCTAGATATGCATAACGTTCGCATATGGCCGACCTGCATGGATCATATAATATTTATGACACCGAATCGTACCTGGATATGACAACTATTAGATACGAATAAACTTGTGTTACAATACAAAGGCACCTTTTTTACCCAAAAGATGAGGGAACCGTTTTTAATCGCAGATAATAATTTCTAAATTGTGGATGTTAAAACAATCGTCGGCCGCAATTAACGTACGTGGCCAATATACGTTGTACCAAATAACATACGTGGTCATTTTAAAAAATGTTTAACTATAATCCTCTCTAGCTACCTATGGTAGTACGTTCTAGATCTACGCTAATATGTTCTATATTTACGCTAGTACGTTTTAATTCTATGCTAGTACGTTTTAATTCTATGCTAGTACGTTTTGAAGACATGTGTTATGTGAGCTAGGCAGAGGTAATTCCTGGGTATAATCGAGAGACAGTTTTGATAAGTCTCAACTGACAGGGTATCCTCCGGAGAATCACAGACTCACTTAAAGACCTAATGTTTTTTAAAACACCTTCTCAGTCCATAGAGTGTGTGATTTCTTTCAGTGGACGTGTTTATCTAATTCACTCATGCTGTCTGTGCCCAGAACAATCTTATTAGCATTCGAACGGGCTACTAAAACGTGGAATGTAAGCTCACAGACATTACGCTTATATTGATTACAGCGGTCTGGTGGGTCTCCGTCTAAAGTTTAAAGAATAAGATGACTAGTGGAAATCTTGTAAAGATTTGCGGACAGACGCAGGCGATTCGCCATGCTGTTTGGTGCATCTAGAGAAAACATTTGATTGTCTTTTCTGCATTTGTGCCATTGAACTAGCTGTCTATGTGGATTTAATCTAATAATAGGTATTGCAACGAGGAAACGCTCATGCGCGCCTCTGCTCCATGGCAACTTATTTGCCAGAATAGTGTGAAGCTCGAGCAGGGGACTTACCTGCGCCACTAAAACTTACGCTCTCTACTAATCTCTTACGGCCCGGGTCTTGGCTTAATGGTAGTACTAAAGACCAGTGGGACGTTCCAGAACTTTTCCCAAAACTGCCGCGGGAAAAATTGTGCCTTCCTGCTTCGAACCATTTTCCTTGGCTTCGGTATTGGCGATAACCACTTCTTTTTGTACATTTCTGGTACATAGGAAGAGTCAACAGACCTCTGAAAGCTTACGCTCAGATACTGTGCTAGGCCTATTGTTGCATTCTTCAAAGATAACGGCAGTAACCTTTCTAAGCTTAGGCAGCACTGGTTGTAGGTCTGTAAGATGCTTATAAAATGTGAGCTCTGTCACAGACAGTGTCTGACCTCAATTCGGTGAGCAGCTGTGGGAACAAGAACTGCCGAGAGACTAGGTGAGTGGTTTCATAAAGTGTAAATATTACTGAACATAGAGCACAGAAGTTCGGTGTTTTTGTTCTGATCCCTTGAAAAAATAATCCAAGTCAGCCTTATTTTGACGCCGTTTAGTAACCTATTGAAAAAAACGTGATTAAACATTTGGATTTACAGTATATTGCTCGAGGGGTTTTATTTGGCTAAGCGTTGCCCTCCCAATCCTTGCTCTTCCTAGACGTTGTCTCTTCTTTTCAGTTATATTTTCTAGCTACATGAGCAGGTGGTATACATACGCAGAGATGCATCCTGGTTCTCCTTTTAAATGTAAAATGTTGAGGTATTTCGGTAGTGAGCTTTGAAGGCTGGCCACCCTACCTTAGCCCATACGAAGGCTGCGGCTATAAACCCTGGGTTTTATCAAAGTCCATGAGCAGTCTTTATTGGCTCGTCGGCTCCGTAAAGTCAGAAGCACTCCGGTGTTGTCTGTGGGGCTTTCTGCTGCCTGGGATTCAGGCATAATGAGGTCAAAACTCGAAATAAGAAGATTCAATACAGCGGTATTCTACAAACCTTTTGAGCTTTGTATACAGCGATTTAAATCAAATGACTTGAAACATTGTTAAAAAAAAATATATATATATATATATATATAAGCAAGAAATGATCTGTGCATTCTAGGTATCTTTTAAACGCTTCTCGTCCATAAAAAGGTTTTTGTTTTCGACGCAGCTTGGTGCAGAACGCGAGAGTTTGCTTGCATCTTTATGGCGTAACTTAACAATAGGATAATTGCAAGAAGTTTACTATGTTATTATTAGCATTTCTTAAACCTCGTTAACGACCTACGGCAATATGTTCCGCACAACATTTATAAAATATAGAATTAATCCAGCTGACTGATTAAAGATTTATACGAAAAATCTAAGGAGTCTATTGTAATAACCATTTTACAGTTGAGGGCGATGTATGTCGCGCAGGCCTGTAAGTTCCATTTAGTCGTCCAAGGGTATACCGCGTGATGTTAGACTGTGGTACACCTAAGGACTGTTTGCTAATCAATAGGAATATTCCGTGGCCCAAGTGTGAAAATGTAGTTAATTTACGCCCCTATTGATATCAAAATTAACTTCAAAAGAACAAAATTTCCAAGCCAGTTCTCATTCCCATCAAAATCGGTAAAAAAATTATTATTTAATTAAATTATTAAATATTATTAAAAATAATTAAAATCTATTTAAATCATATTCTAAAGAATTTTGAAAATTTTGTTTTCCAACAAAAAAGTGGCAAAATCTTGACCACAATTGATTTCATGGATGTTTAAAAATATGTAGTTATTATTGAATCACTCTTTATGTATATGCAACGAGTGATAAATCGGAATATTCCAAAGCGAGTTTCTACGTTTAGTGATGTAAGCAATATGTCGTGCATATTTTCGATCCGCTCTCTGGGCGATAATGGAAAGGGTACTTTTAGTTCACCACTTCATTGACCTCTAGAACCGGTATAAGGTTAAAGGCTCGAAATGGCTCGAAAGCAGTACTAGCGATTTCTAAGCTTTGGCGTACTGCATATTTGTGAAAAATTTTTTTATTTTCGAGATAATTCCTTTACAATTTTCTTCTGATAATATTTGGTGGCAGAATTGACTCCGTTGGATCTACTGCATAAAAGCACGTTTAACAATATATCATGGAAAAACTTGAAAACATTTAGTACCTGAAGATTTTGGAATGCTACGAGGACCTTGTTAAAAATCAACAAGCGAGTTGCAATCAAAAAGCAGTAAAATTTTTCGATTTATAAACCAAAAATAGCCAAACGTAAGACATCTCTGAGACCCCTTGTTCACTTACATAGCTTGAAAAGCACAAGAATTTTCGTGGTTACAGAGAAGATGATAGCTGAAAAGTTTAATTATACATAATGAGGGCAATATGTCACCGCGAAATTAATTGCAGATTACGTGCATTCTAGACTTGTTTACATGGCTGTTTTGAATTCGAGACTTCGGAAACAGCGATATTGGTGCAATGAGCGCCTAGAACTGACGTTTGGAGAATTTTCAAGCTTTCATTTTTGTGCGGCTGTAATTTGGATCTGGAAGGTCTAGGGACAGACGAATTCGGAACGAACTATAATAATCATTCAAGAAGATTTAAACCATATAAGAATACGCGTCGCGCGCATTAGTGTATATATATATATATATATATATATATATATGCAAAATATGTCTGTTCTTTTGGGTCTATGGAACCTTAAGATGTGTAGTAAGTCATCACTTTTAACCGCCTTCGAATAACTTTCATTACAAATGATTACTATTTCATCACTTGTTTATATTATTTTTACAACTCATTGATCTATCAGGTATTTCTTCGCTAGAGATGTATGATTGAACCTGACTAATCAGGACATTCATCCTTGTTAAGATAATTAGGTTAATGTAACCACTGGTGTCCCCTTTACAACACACCCCAATGTTTAAATGCCAAACTGAATGTGTTACTTCAGCTGTTCGGTCACGGTTAGATCGGGCCCCTAAAAGTGTCCTGTTGACCCCCCTATCTATGAAATGACTTGTCTACGGATTTTGTGTTGGAAAACGATTTGGGCTTGCCAAGCACGGCTGGAAGTGAAAGTCTAGGGAACCGCTATTTGTCATGAAACAGTACCTTTCTTCTGATTTTCATAATTTTAAACCGTTATGACAGACGGAGTCGGCTCAAAACTGTCTCAATCGTATGTCAACATGACTTTTCTACGTTTAGTGCGAACAGACCACAATGTGTCACCATCTGGCAAATTTCGAGCGATAAATGACCTAAAAAACGGTGAGCATTTTTTTTGTTACATGCATTTGGGTTTGCGAAAATTTTGGGAGGTTGCTGCAAGTAGACCTAAACAGCCGTCATCTTGGACGGACAATATGTACAAGTGGGCGGACACTGTACGTGCAAACGTCACAAAGAAGACGTATGCGTGTGTGTGCAAGAGGCGTAACTAACGGCACTAGCGAATGAAACTGACAGTTACAGTTGTATCTTGAGGATCTGTGGGTAACAGGGTGGTGCGTGTTTTGGCAACGAGGCCATCCGGTTGGCGCTGATTAACGCTAGTGCAAATTGGGCACAGATAGTGAAACGCGGGAGCGGAGCGCAGAATTCATTCTCCCTCGCAACCACGCTTACTGGCTCTATGGCGATAGAGAACCTTTTCCTGTTGCGGCGAAGCCACGGATCTCTCGCGAAGGTGGAAAACTGGCTAACCCAGTCACATGGCTGAGTCGGTGTATGCTGCGTCGGCACTTTCGGATTCCGAGGCAGGCATGCCGGAGGCAGAGACTAGAGCGTTAAGGTAACCTGGTTACACGTACGATGCGTCTGTGCTACCCAATAAAGCGACGCGCCCGCAGACCGCCCTGAAAGTGAAACTCTATTACCTTGAAATTACGGCCACGGAATTTGACACGTTCGCCCATGATCAAATTAAGCATGAAAATGTACACAACGATATCAAGACGTGATCAGGCTTCCTGATTTTAAACCTGTAAGGTTGCATAGATAGGGCTTACTGTTTCAAGGAGAACAACAAGATTAAGCTACGACAGGTGACCGTTTAGGGACCAGGTATATTTGAGTCCTGACCCACCTGATCAATATCTTCTGAGGAATCAGAGAAGCAGAGCCAGGACAAACTGGCTATGGACGCACCTCTGAGGAGGAAGACCGACTCTGCGGCGCTGATTAAAACGGACTGGCCGACCAAGCGTTCACCCGTATATCCTGTGCGGAGCAGTCGGCCTTCTTCGCAGCCCCGTTTCGAATCCTACATCGTCGCAGCAGGAACAAAAAAAACGAAACTGTCTGGCAGATGACGCGGAAAAAATTCCTAGGTCTGGCCACCGCCGACGCCAACAGGTGAGCTTTATTACATTCTGGGTCATAAAGAAGAAGCGGAGCAACGGTCAGAGCACTACAAAAGCCATTCTCGTTTCAATTATCCCGATAAAGTTCCACTTGGCGGCATTTGATTTCAGGTCATACAAGTCTTGGACGACGTCCACCACTTCTTGCTGACGAAAGGCGCTCTGATAGGATATAAGATTAGGGCGAAGGGGAATTAAAAGCACGCAAGATAACCGAGCTGTTAGCCCGAAAGTGGACAACACGCTACCTTGTCGCAGAAGTGCGCTCTTTTTGCCGATATGTTTCATCAGCATCAAACCCATGTGGACCTCAGCTTTTGTGACGTTAAGATTACCAGCTGCCGCCCACTTTTTAATAAAAACGTCAAGATCCTAGTTAAGGAATAAAGCAAGGAGGCGGCATCCATGTTTCTCCAAAATTTAAACCAGAGCGAAGCGGTGGGGTTTTGTCCACATTGATATGCTATTTGTAACATCATCGAGGGTACACCGAAGCAGGAGATAAAGGCGACGATCGATGAGATTCCAGGATGCGTACGGCAGGCGTAGGTTCAGCTATGAACGCTCGACTCTCAATAGCCCTTCGAACAAATTCTGCAGTTGCTGTGAGGCAGCTGGTCAAAGCCGAGAAATCATCATAGGATGAACCGCACAGGAGTAAATGGCAGGGCCTTGCTAGCAGAGGTGTCGAAGACTTATCCATCCCGTTTAATACTTCACCGAGGAGTCGCTGCAAAGGCTGTATTTCCGCAAATGTAAAGCTACCTCGTACACTGAAACGGACTATACAGAGGCCTTGTCTGCTAAAACGGCAAATCGAGAGTCATCCGGCCAATTTCGTTGGTGTTGAACTCTCAATGAACGCTCGGGAGGTCTCTCCAAGTATGCAAAAATTACGAGTGACAAAGCTGTCTTTCATATAGCTCAGTCTGGGCCGCAGTTTTTCCTCGGCGTAGCTCGTTCGTCCCTTGCGATAACCATGCCTTTCTTTCCTACATTCCAACCGAATATTCGAAAATTTGCCTTTTTTGAGAGCCTGAAAAGGAAAGAGCAAATCTATCTGCTTCTTTAGTGACAGGGGCGACACTCGGTCTATAAAGCAGCCTTCCCGAAAACAGGACTAAAATTGTTACCCCCGTCAAGACAGGTATTATTTCCAATGAATGTGCCTAAAGCATGCCAGGGCAACGGTTTTTAATGGAAGTACGGCACTATAAAAGTTTCTACTCCTTCTATACCACTTCTAACAACACGCCAGAGGATCTAAGTATTTAACTTAAAGAACTCATCGGCACCGAAAGAAACTGCTGGGCTTTTCCAGTCTTCATCCCAGGCGATTTTAACGTCGCTTTCCACGTTTAGGGCTTTAGCCGTATGAACGGGAGGATAAGCGCCAACTTGAGTGGATCGCTGCGCACGACCTATGTACCCTCAATCAAGGTATTACGCCTATATTACATAAACATGATCAAAATCCTTTTTTGAATCCCACCTCTGCAGAACGAAAGATGCGCACAAGGTGGCGAATGGTAAATCCTCGAGACGAGGAATATCTGTCAGACCACCATCACTTCAAACACCTAAATATTTTTTTAGAGCTGGCCATCAGCCGAAATTTAGCGTTCACGCTAGCACTTTTTGCATTACCTCGTAAGACGGACCCCATGCAAATGTGCAACGACGGGGATCGAACCCGTGCACCGACATGTTTCCTCCGGTCGTTAGGAGCTCACGAGTGCACCAAGCTACCAAGGTCCACCGCTTCAAACACCTAATCCAAAGGGTTGGGCCGACATAGCCAAAGTTACGATCCCGGGGAAGCGCATTAAACCCGGCAAAGTTCCAGTACCAGACGGTCTGCCCCCGTCATCTCCAGGCTTTTTTCGGGAGTTTCCTCAAATTGCTGCTGAGGTGACCATACTCCGATCTAGCAGCTTCCTAACCGTCTCGAAGAAGGTCAATATTGTTCTACTTCTCATGCTAGACGGAAAATACCGCCTACCTGCTTCCTTAGTAGTTTGACTGAAAGCATAGAGGCGTTCGTAAAACATAGATTTCGGTCCTTTGCGAAGGAACATGAACTCTTTGAACTTTTTCTGGACGCCTGGTTTGGCTTCTTAACGGTCCTTACGCCGGTTCATCTTCTCCCCGACGTAGCCGTATCAGCGAAGAACTCTCTCCCTCATCTCCCTCGGCCAAGGCTCTCCTTATATCCATTCTGAATGAATGTCTATATTGATTTTAACAGCCTTCTTATGCAAACATATCTGGGCATTCTCAAGAGCTAGAAGGTGCCCTACTTACCCAGGCTCGTCGCAGACCATCCCAATAGTAGAAAACCGAATAGCGAGAATTTTTCAAATGGTTACGACCGCTGAGGTGTTAATTCTGGGCCCTCTGCTCTGAAATTTTGCGTATGACGGGGTTGACTGACTCTGTGTTAAAAACGCCTACACAAGCTAATTTGTTCTGCAAGGCGCGCTAAGGCGCTTACTACTTGAATTTTAAAATTCAGGTAGCAAATAAAACATAAGGCATTCTTATATACGACAAACCCGAAGATGTTTTCTCTTATGTTTTATTAAACACTAATAGATGCTCTTTAATAAATTATCCCGGCTCAAAGGTAAAATGGGTGCCCTGTCATAGATGTCCATGTAATCCGAATCCTTCACCAATTACTACGAGATTAAATACCAGTTATAGCACGCGCTGAGAGTAGCCAGATATTTTGTAAAGAATTTTTATATACGTGACACGTTTGTATGTCCCAAGTTCCGAACAGCTGGTGCTTTGGAGATTCCATCGAAGGATCTTATTCACGTTCCCTTTTAGCCCGTGGAACCCCATTGTCAGTCCGCCTATTCCCGCTCTTTAGTAGGCGGGACTGGAGGAAATGTGGAGAGAGTGTCCTAATGACGTCAGAGGAAGGGTATAAAGGTATCTACCGCGGCATTCCGCACGTTCGTTCGAGATGCAAACTAAACCCCATGGCATCGTGTCTCTAAATCCATCCATTTCAGCCTCTCTGTAACAGGAAACGAAAGTTTCTTGTTTGTCAACTCTCTTCATTACGCTGCTTCGGTTCGCCGTGAATCGACGACAGCCCGTACTCCTTAATCTATTTTTAACAGACGACCCGTGATCCGTGCATCTTCGTGTTTCTTCGAAATAGTTCGTCGTTGTATCTCTGTTGACATCATCAGCATAAACCAGAGGAGCTCTTGAGGATGGCTGCGCGTCGAGCCCCCCTCGGCTGGGCCTTCATTTTCTTGGTCTTAGCTGCGGCGTCGCTCCTTCTAGCTGACGCTCAGCCCGTACAGGAAAGGCGAGTAGGATAACATTATTGAACCACTCTGTGCAATCTAAAAAGAACGCAAGGTGCATTACTTTTCTACAATTGTTTGATCAGATAACGTGTTGACACTAATTCAGGCGAGCAGAAAGGAGCAATCAATTCATAAGCTATACATCTTGGTTCTATTGTGAATCAAACATCGCATTTGGCTGAGGTCTATCGCCTACTTTACCCAATAAGACCAAAATTGACTTGAGACGCTGTTGATAGTCTTAATTAGGCTAAATATGTGTATATCATGAAGCAAAAAGCAAGGCCGCCTAGAAGCTTCCGGTGTCTCACAGCTTTTTGCTTAGAAACTGGGCTCAAAGTCTCATTTATCTAAACGTTTAACAATAAACCTATGCAATTCTAACATCATTTATTCTAGCCGTGATCAAACTTAGCGTGTAGTTTGCTTGTTTAAACTAGTGCCGAATGCTGATTTCAACCTACCACCACATAGTAAATGAAGCTTATGTGGCCATTCGTGAATAGCCATGGTGTAGAAATTTATGACATGGCTTTGTATCTATTTGGCTTAACGTGTTCCCTTTCCCATTTGAATATCTCTATCTGTTTAACTTGGTCAAGTTTACAATTAAACATAGCTTTGTTTCACCTAAATGGGTAGAATCTTCTCTCTAATTAAGTAGATGTGTAACGAAGTATAGAAGACCCAGTTAATTCAGCGGACAAAAAATATGTCAGACCTTTATCCTGTAACGAATGTAAATTCATCAGTCGAAATTATCTTTAATTTGGCTAATCACAAAAACAAAAATAACGACAACTACAAAGGCATTCCCATGAACGAAAACGCCACCGCTAACAACATCCACAGCATCATCCTCGTGAACGACAGTACGGAACTCGGCAAATTTTGGAATTAGCTGCTGTTGGGAAATACTGATTACGAGCTCAAGTCAAACTCGGTCTGTTCGCAGCGTTCGTGTTCGCCCAAATGAGATTTTGTCTGAATTGGTCACTTTTATATGCTTCAGCAGAAGGTTTGCCAGTTGCGATCCAGATCGCTATATCGAAAGGTATACGTAAAAGTAAGGCATCTTAGCATAACATATGATTTGTTCCTTAAAAAAAAACTACTAACAAAATGGTTACAAAATTGTTGAACATTTAGCAAATCGCATTTGTTTTATGGGGGGTTGTAAGAGAACATGCTGGGTTGTTTTTTAGAAATAATTTTTTTATCCGGTACTCCATCTAATCTGGTGAGGAACATAATAAAAAAAATATAACATGTACATTTGAGGCACCCTTTTTCGAGGCTAAAGCGCACCCATTGGCCACTAAAAAGACAAACAATATTTCTTCCTAAAATAACGCATTGTTGAAAGAAGCGACTTTTGCAGCATTGCCTTTGTGCTTATGTAATAAGCTGTTGTCGACAGATACATATTAAGTAAATTTGAATAGAGTGCCAGGCTGCAAAGATTTATAGAAGGGAGCAATATATATATATATATATATATATATATACTTCACGTTAGATCAAAACTTCACTTACGCTATGGATACATAATGACCTTTTCCGTATTGACACGGTTACTTTGAATGCAGTTTTTTCAAGTATGCGATGTAAATGGAAGTCTGCATATTTCGTGTAAATTCGTGGAAAATAGTAACGTCACTTAACAGACGGAAAAGTGATGAGAGGATAGAAATCATGTTTTGGTCTTCTTCGTGGTCAACGTCTCTTTGAGGCGCGACAACAAAATTTGTATTTTTAAAAGCTGTTTGAGATCCAAATTTGTATTTGCTTGCTTGAGATGTGTCTCGAAGGACATATTGATAAAATATATGTAGATGCATATTTCTGCATATACCGATACACTCATATGATGTCTCTCCCTGCTTGGCAGTTATTTAAATATGTTATTTTTCCTCTCAGGTCGGTTAAAGTTATATCCCACCTTCTCCTTATTGTGAGTCTCACTGGCATCAGTTAGTTTTAGCAAAAGAATAAGAAGCTAAACTTGAAAGGAGGGTTGGGCAATCTAGTGTTTGACAACGATATAGCAGCGATTCCTAGCGTATTTCTGGTACGTATGTACCAACCTAATTTAAAATATTGTTTCAGTGTATTCTCGTTCTCGAGTTTACGGTGGATGACAAATTACTTTGTTGGATCCACGTTAAAGCCTTTGCATAAATAACCATTCTATTCTCTACGAATCACGCATGCTAGTGATATATAGGTTGCGTCGAGCTCGGTGGCTTGGTGTATTCGTATGCGCCTTGCGACTGGAGGAGACACGTAGGTGCACGGGTTCGATCCCCGCCGGTGCACATTGTTGTATATGGGGTCCGTCTTACGAAGTAATGCAAAAATTGCTACCGTGGACGTTAAATGTTGGCTGATGGTCAGCCTTAAAAAATAAAATATAGGTTGCAGCGTCTTCTAAACAACACTGTTGGTAATAACGTCCTCATTGAATAGAGAACAAGAACGTTCCGCAGCCAAATTTGAATAAATAACTGCATATAATTCTATAATGCAAGTTACCGTCAAAATGGTCTTGTTTTTTCGTCTAGTGTATTTTTCCTGTAAGATTCTTTATAATCCAAGCGTTTTTCTTTGTGTAGAAAACAATATATGCGTTCTATACTATATGATCCAGTCATGATACAGTGTAAATTGTCAGCAGGCAACTTTTTTGTGAGAGTCAACTCTACCTGATACGAGCGCGCTTAAGCACACAGGGTTGCCATGCAATAAAACTTAACGGGCGGTAGCCTACGGCCTAGCCGTGGCTTTGGCTGTAACTACGACCAACACTTGAAAGCAATAGCTTTGACTGGTGTTCAGTGTGGGACCGTTTGACAATGCATCCTATTCAAGGGAATGACAATCAGAGTCTAGAAGCCATTTATTTCGGATGCATCGTTGTGTATACATCAAGACATTTAGTTAATCACAACCGATGAGGCCAAGACTAGGCGTGTTTCATTAAGCGACTACCGGTAGATACTGAACTTACTGCTATAGATAATTTCGTTTGTAATTTAGATGCTAAATCTACTATATCAATTTAACTTACACATATTTTAACTTCTTCCACATTAAGGTGAAACACCTTTCATTTAAGAGCAAATGCACTTTACATCGTCTCGTTAGCGCGAATGTTATAGTTCCCAGAAACATCTCTGTATGTCACCAAGCATTGCATTATAGTTCTACAGTTATCCATTCGATACAATTTTCAGCTTCTGTAACGCCTTTGGCGACTGTGCAATACCGACATAAGCGCCAGTCGCACTACCCTGTCTCATTATGTCATAAGATGTTTTATTTAATTATTAAGTAATGCCCACAAGCTATAATTTACATTTTTTGTTTTATTATATCCTAACGTTTTATTGTTACTAAATATGGCATTGTAATTCGCCGTCAAGTTCAGAGAATTCGTGAAAAATGTTCTCATTTTTAAGTATTTTATGGAGCTGTTTGTAGTTCGCTGTTCTGAGTAATGTGCAACATAATTTGTATATCCAAATATTAAAACCCACAGTCATGAATAGATTTTCCTAGAGCGAACTCTATGGAGAACCACTCTCTCCTAAAGGGAATAAGCCGGAAAATTCAAAGAGAAAGGTAGAGAGAAGCATCTACCAGGTCAATATTGAGTAGCGGGCTCATTAATGAAAAAAATATTTTCTATTATACCGAAATGTATATGCTTCGCGTAGACAACCCAGTAAAGGTAGCGAAAAGAGACGCTGTGTATTCTCTGTAAGCCACTCTCTCTGTAAGCCATTGTCACTAACAAATTTATGTGCTGTGGCTTGTGCACTGGATGTACTTTAGTGTTGGTATGAAATTACAGCAAAAGAAAATGGCATCGTTAGAAAAATTGTTTGCAGATTCCAAAAACCAGGTGTGAAATGTAAGCTATGTCTTAAAAAAAAACGGTAGTGCCCGTCATTTTAGTTTTTCCTATTTTTCAATTAAGTACTAATTCACCTCAGCATCTGATTCTGGTGGTGGCTAAAGGCGTGATACAATGCATACGAAAACCTGAACATTTCCGCATCAATTTAATCAATATTTATCTAAATTGTAATGTCTAAATATCTAAAATATTTTTTAAAGCTGACCATCAGCCAACATTTAACGCCCACGGTATCAGTTTTGCATTACTCCGTAAGACTGACCCCATATAAATGTAAATGTGCACCGGCGGGGATCGAATCCGTGCACCTA